>CM071721.1:5328900-5350046 GCA_036630335.1 Physaria fendleri | reverse complement strand
AAAAAAAAAAAAAAAAAAAAAAAAAAAAAAAAAACACAATCTTTCTACTTCGATTTTGGATCTGTTTATATAATTTGAGTGACCCAGTTTATGGGTTAACCCCAGACTTTGGGGATAAGGTGGAATTGTGCCACGTGGCTTTTCTCGTGGTTTATTCAGAATTCCAGCCATATTTTCCCTTTTATTAATACATATTCAATTTATGTGGAAACATAAAAATGATTCGTAGCCGTCGATCAGATAAATGCTCTTTTAAATGTACGGGTAGGATCTTATTCACAATTATTGGATGTTTCCTTGTACGCGTTTAAGACACGTTTCCCGTTCCTTCAAAGTCTTTTCTTCCGTATTAACCAGGTCTGGTCTACGGGTTGACCCGCCCCGAACTCGCTAACCCGTAAAACCGCACCGACAAGGCGACAATGACATTGTTTGTTGGCTTCGCGCAACAGAACAGAGCAAACCACAAAAGGATTGAGATCGAATGTTTTCTACTGTTCTGTCTCTGTCTTTGTAGTATTTACTTATTCAATCCTCCAAAACAAAACAAAACCAATCGTTTGTTTTCCAGTTTTTGGATCTTTCTTTATCTTTTAGAGCATGTCATTGTCATCGAACGTGAGATAGATGTTTTTTATGAAGAGAAATTTTTTTACAGAGGCAAATAATTAGTAAAATAGTTACAAGCTGTACAGAAGAAAGAAAAAGAGACATGATCAATTTATTTCTTCTTCTTCCCTGCAAGAATAGGTTGAATTTGAAGCCTTCTGTTAAATGCTTCATTGAAGAGATGAATTTGAAGCCTTCTGTTAAATGCTTCATTGAAGAGAAATCTTGTCTGAAACGCAGAAATGATAGGAAGCCATGCTAATATTGCCATTGGTGCAAACAGAACCACTCCCATTCCATAATCATATGCTCTAGCTAGAACCATTGTGAACTCCCAGAAGCTTGTCCCTTCTATCTTCGGCCTAACAGCCTGTGCAATCTACAACGATTTTAGATGATGCCGTTAGAAGAAAGTCAGAAACTAAATGTCTAATAGAAAGTGAACTGGGAGAAGTTGATACCAGAATTAGACCCCAACCAGTGGGCAAGAATGCTAGGCAAGAGACTAGAAGGTCCTTGAGAGAGAGGTGACAGATGTTTGATAGAGTGATGATGACTGTTAGAATGCTCACGAATATGAAGACCTTGAAAAACCGAAACACTAGATGTTTTCTTGTGCTGAAGAGTTGTCTCCCTAGATCTACGGCCTGCAACAACGAGAATTGTTTCTTAGTTTGAATCTGGTTCTGTCTTTAAGCTCTTTTCAGTACTCCTGAGAAAGGAGATGAGAGCTTTTACCTTGACTGTGAGGAATGTGGCGAAAATCACGACCCAAGAAAGGGCATAGACTATGATATTTGTGCTGCTTTGAGTAATGTCAAGATGATATACCAAACCATACTGATACACGAAGAACCTAAGGGACAAAATTATCTCCAAACAGCGAGCTCCAACACCAGAACCACGTAGATGGGCTTGCTCGTCATTCCACCAAGATTGCCAGCTCTTGTCTTGTGGAATCCCTATTCCACCTTGTTCTTTGATCCACCTGTTCCAGTCTCTCCAGCCAGCTCTTGTCTTGTGGAATCCCTATTCCACCTTGTTCTTTGATCCACCTGTTCCAGTCTCTCCAGTCACCGACTATTATTTCCCATGTAAAGCCTGAAGGGTTGAATAGAAACGGGGCACATAACCAAGTAATGGACATGAACCACACTGAGAAAGTGATGAATGAGTAAGCCATATTGCTTTGAGATGTATGCTTGAACAACTCATAGACGACCAGAAGAATCATGAGCTCAAACCCTTTGATGAAATGGCTTCGTGAGTATAATCTGTAGTTTTCGCTGAAGTTAGCGTGGAACACCACCACTTTACGCCCCGTGGGTCTGTATTTGGCGCCTCCATGGAGAATTGTTCTGCCGAAGTAATGCGTTTTGGTTCCTAGAGAGAAAGTGAAGAAGAATGAAGCAAGCTGTAGCTGCATCAGTATGAAGTCTTGAAAGGCTATGAGAAATCCTTTCTCCAACCCAATTTCCATCACCATTGGTAGACCGGTCAAGAGCCCTAGCTGGATAAATGATTGAGAGGCAAGGGCCGTTTCCAATGATTTTATGTTTTTCACCTTGGCCTCAAGAATAAGCGTCTTCTGCAACCCACTGAGCACGAGGTAGAGTTGACCATAGAGATAAATATAAATCCCCATCACAGAAATCTGTACAAGCCGTCAGCAGAAATTAGATGTTATTAACAACTAAACAGGGAAGCGTTATAATTCAGTTAAAGATTTATGAACGTTACCAAGCTACTAAAGTAGAATCCAATGGTTGTGAAATAGCAAGACAGCATTCTGAAGAAATCAAAACGTTGTCCTAAACGGTACATGTCACGGCTAATAGTCTGCTCGCTGTTTCCATTAGCCACCTTGGCCTCAAACTTTGAAATCTGATTGAGGCCAACATCACGACCTTTTCCAACTTGGAGGTACTCATTGTAGGTTATGCAGCCGCGTCGTAGAGTGGTATTATAACCTGCATAACACAAAGAAGAGTGTAACTACAACTAAACCTTACAAACTTGATAAGAAAGAAGTATGTTTCATACCGGCAAAAACATCCTCGCTTAAGTTAATAGTTCTTGATGCTTTACTAATGCCACTTTACTAATGCCACCCCTTGTTATGTGAAAAATTCTGTCAAAGACATCTGGATGTCCATAGTGAAACCGGACTCTATAAATATGTGAAAACAAAAATTAGGTTTCTGTAGCCGCAGCAAATGAAAACTGTGATTTTAAGGGTTTAGGACGTTGGGATTATTGCCTGAGAGGATTAGCAAGAAGCCTTTGACCGATTGTGACAAAACTAGTTTCTTGATATGACATGAACCATGCTAGAGATGAAACACTGCAACATCAGAAACTCAGTAAATTCCCCTGCTTATGATATACCATGTCATGGTTGTTCAGGGAGAAAGATATTTATATGCATATAACACAAGAACCTTCCGGTGAAGATGTGTTCCCTTAACCCAAGAATTGTTGGAGGTCTTCTTCCATGGTTGCGAAGAAATTCTTGAAGGAGATTTCTCATTTTGAAAGCCTCTTCCAGGTAGTGTTCCTAAGATTTATATGAGAATTATTAACAGACACAAAGTTGGTTCATTAATTGTACACCCAAGAGGCATAAAACTTACTTGGTTCATGTCGATTGTCTGAAGTGCTTCACCACGAGTGAAAACCATGGCGTGATTTTGATTCTCAGGCTTCCCCTCTCCAATGTTAGGTGGTCCAGGAAGTTTAATTCGATATATCTCCTATATTATCAAAAATCAAGTGTAATCATTGACTATTACCATGTGCAGAAGATTATACAGAGTAGCTTGCAAATCAGAATTACAAAGCAGTGCAGCAAAGGTATTGATACCTGATCGAAACCATTGACAGCTTTTACCAATATAGAGTAGTAGTATTGATACCTGATCGAAACCATTGACAGCTTTTACCAATATAGAGTAGTAAACCTTCTCTGGATCATTCAACACAATTTCTTCCCTCTCCTCAACGTATGCAACACGGAGAGAAGGGTACCTAAGGGCAACAGTCATGTAGAAGAGCTTTAGGGAAGCATGTACAACATTGGCTACCGACTCTGAAGTCATATACTGTTAACATAAAATCAAAGCTTACTTTATCATCAAGTCTAGTATGTCCTGCGCGTGGGGATCCCCAGCTGATTTTTGAGCTCCAAACATTTGGCAAGACACAACATACGTGAATTTCATATCTGCTAATGCATCAAGTTGTGCGGCTAAAGGTCTGTTACTTCTTTCCATGTCATTGTATCCTTCAAGTATATCTAGAGGAGAAACAGGACTATGATGGAATCAACAAAATAAACGTTTTTGAAAAAGATATTGCCAAGATTAGAGACTAGAGTCAAGATGACACACCCTCCTCATCTGCCATGTCAAGGAAGGCCTGCAATTTCAGAGCTTCTCGGCAATACATCATACCACGAACTGTATTAAGCATGAGAACAAAATAAAGATTTGTTAGTTCGCTATTGAAGAGTGATAAAGATCAGTTAGGCAATTTTCACTTATTCTGTTGGACTTACCTGTTCTACTCAATGTCTGTCCACGGAATGATGCCCAGTTTCGAAGCTCTTCTTCTCTACCCTTCGCCAGCTCTTGTCTTGTGGAATCCCTATTCCACCTTGTTCTTTGATCCACCTGTTCCAGTCTCTCCAATCACCGACTATTATTTCCCAGGTAAAGCCTGAAGGGTTGAATAGAAACGGGGCGCATAACCAAGTAATGGACATGAACCACACTGAGAAAGTGATGAATGAGTAAGCCATGTTGCTTTGAGATGTATGCTTGAACAACTCATAGACGACCAGAAGAATCATGAGCTCAAACCCTTTAATGAAATGGCTCCGTGAGTATAATCTGTAATTTTCACTGAAGTTAGCATGGAACACCACCACTTTACGCCCTGTGGGTCTGTATTTGGCGCCTCCATGGAGAATTGTTCT
Source organism: Physaria fendleri (assembly GCA_036630335.1). Taxonomy (NCBI): domain Eukaryota; kingdom Viridiplantae; phylum Streptophyta; class Magnoliopsida; order Brassicales; family Brassicaceae; genus Physaria; species Physaria fendleri. Next base: position 5,345,461 of record CM071721.1, on the reverse strand, counting down.
GCCAAAGTAATGCGTTTTGGTTCCTAGAGAGAAAGTGAAGAAGAATGAAGCAAGCTGTAGCTGCATGAGTATGAAGTCTTGAAAGGCAATGAGAAATCCTTTCTCCAATCCAATTTCCATCACCATTGGTAGACCGGTCAAGAGACCTAGCTGGATAAATGATTGAGAGGCAAGGGCTGTTTCCAATGATTTTATGTTTTTCACCTTGGCCTCAAGAATAAGCGTCTTCTGCAACCCACTGAGCACGAGGTAGAGTTGACCATAGAGATATATATAAATCCCCATCACAGAAATCTGTACAAGCCGTAAGAAATCCCCATCACAGAAATCTGTACAAGCCGTAAGCAGAAATTAGATATTATCCACAACTGAAACAAGGAAGCGTTATATAATTCAGCTAAGGATTTATGGACGTTACCAAGCTACTAAAGTAGAATCCAATGGTTGTGAAATAACAAGACAGCATTCTGAAGAAATCAAAACGTTGTCCTAAACGGTACATGTCACGGCTGATAGTCTGCTCGCTGTTTCCATTAGCCACCTTGGCCTCAAACTTTGAGATCTGATTGAGGCCAACATCACGACCTTTTCCAACTTGGAGGTACTCATTGTAGGTTATACAGCCACGTCGTAGGGTGGTATTATAACCTGCATAGCACAAAGAAGAGTGTAACTACAATTAAACCTTAAAAACTTGATGAGAAAGAAGTATGTTTCATACCGGCAAAAACATCCTCGCTTAAGTTAATAGTTCTTGATGCTTTACTAATGCCACCCCTAGTTATGTGAAAAATTCTGTCAAAGACATCTGGATGTCCATAGTGAAACCGGACTCTGTATAATCAGTGAAAACAAAAATTAGGATTTTGTAGCCGTAGCCAATGGAAACTGTGACTTTAAGGGTTTAGGACTTTGGGATTATTGCCTGAGAGGATTAGCAAGAAGCCTTTGACCGATTGTGACAAAACTGGTTTCTTGATATGACATGAACCATGCTAGTGATGAAACACTGCAACATCAGAAACTCAGTTAATTCCCTGCTTATGATATACCATGTCATGGTTGTTACAGGGAGAAAGATATTTATATGCATATAACACAAGAACCTTCCGGTGAAGATGTGTTCCCTTAACCCAAGAATTGTTGGAGGTCTTCTTCCATGGTTGCGAAGAAATTCTTGAAGGAGATTTCTCATTTTGAAAGCCTCTTCCAGGTAGTGTTCCTAAGATTTATGTGAGAAGTATTAACAGACACAAAGTTGGTTCAGTAATTGTACATCCAAGAGGCATAAAACTTACTTGGTTCATGTCGATTGTCTGAAGTGCTTCACCACGAGTGAAAACCATGGCGTGATTTTGATTCTCAGGCTTCCCCTCTCCAATGTTAGGTGGTCCAGGAAGTTTGATTCGGTATATTTCCTATATTATCAAAAACCAAGTGTAATCATTGACTATTACCATGTGCAGAAGATTATACAGAGCAGCTTGCAAATCAGAATTATAAAGCAGTGCAGCAAAGGTGTTGATACCTGATCGAAACCATTGACAGCTTTTACCAATATAGAGTAGTAAACCTTCTCTGGATCATTGACAGCTTTTACCAATATAGAGTAGTAAACCTTCTCTGGATCATTCGACACAATTTCTTCCCTCTCCTCGATGTATGCAACACGAAGAGAAGGGTACCTAAAGGCAACAGTCATGTAGCAGTGCTTTAGGGAAGCATGTATAACATTGGCTACTGAATCTGAAGTCATGTACTGTTAGCATAAAATCAAAGCTTACTTTATCATCAGGTCTAGTATGTCCTGCGCGTGGGGATCCCCAGCTGATTTTTGAGCTCCAAACATTTGGCAAGACACAACATACGTGAATTTCATATCTGCTAATGCATCAAGTTGTGCGGCTAAAGGTCTGTTACTTCTTTCCATGTCATTGTATCCTTCAAGTATATCTAGAGGAGAAACAGGACTATGATGGAATCAACAAAATAAACGTTTTTGAAAAAGATATTGCCAAGATTAGAGACTAGAGTCAAGATGACACACCCTCCTCATCTGCCATGTCAAGGAAGGCCTGCAATTTCAGAGCTTCTCGGTAATACATCATACCACGAACTGTATTAAGCATGAGAACAAAATAAAGATTTGTTAGTTCGCTACTGAAGAGTGATAAAGATCAGTTAGGCAATTTTCACTTATTCTGTTGGACTCACCTGTTCTACTCAATGTCTGTCCACGGAATGATGCCCAGTTTCGAAGCTCTTCTTCTCTACCCTTCAATAATATCTATATCTTTCTTAGACAAAGTCGTGAAGGCAAACCTGAATGACATCATATTGCGTACTCTCGGAGCATCGGGCATATCCATAAAAAGCGAAGTAGCAAAGAATGATATGCGCCGGCGAGCTTCTAAGTTCTCTGGTATGTCCATTGCACTATCTTTGACAGTTAACAACAACAGAAAACGTTGGATCTGCCAAAACAACATAGAAATATCAGTACACTGCAGCATTTTTGCAGAGTAGGAACAGTGAATGAAGAAAACTTTGCAGCACGGTCACAGGGTACCTGTTCACTCAATGAGGCACTATCTGGTAGTGGAAAATGAATGCATCTCTGTTCTCCGTAAGATTCAAACAACTGTGGTTCTATAACCCTCATAAATATATTTGTGTTCTCTTCCGGCTCTTCCCGAGACTTGAGCAAATCCAGAATTCTAAACATCAAGGAATTATGAAACGATGTCAACATGTTCAATCCTTCACACAGAGAGAAATAAAAGGAGCAGAGACTCGACTCCATAACTTCCAAATTCACTAACCTGTCACCATGTACCATCATATCATTTGTTACTAGCTCAAAGATATCTTGAAGAGCCTTTACAACTTTACACACCATGTACCATCATATCATTTGTTACTAGCTCAAAGATATCTTGAAGAGCCTTTACAACTTTACAATGAAGCTCTTCGCTTTTCTCCACCTGGAGTTGCTCTTCACTTCCTTCAACCTGGAATGTACAGAAGAACCCACATATTTAAAAATACCCCATTGGAACAACTATAAGGAAACGAAACAGCTGTCACTTGATAATCTGAAATCTATAGTAACGCCACAAGATTATTACCAGGAGTTGGACCAGCTCGATACATTTATCATGCAATGTTGGGAGCTCAGTCATCTTAAAATCTTCAAACAAACTTGACTGTCTGATGCTTTCCTCTATCTCGTTTATTATGCAAGATATAATCCTGAGCCAATATCAAACAGATAAATTACATACCGCAGCTAACAGAAATGAAGTAAAAGGTGTAACTAGAAGAGGCTGCTATAAGGCATTACTTTTTCTCAAGATCACCAACGAGAAGAATCTGAAGAATGTACTTCAGAGATTCATAGCATTCTTTTACTGCGTAGTACATGTACTCATCTTTCCGAATCCTTCGATAGAGAACTTCATCCTTCCCGACAAAATCTTTTGCAATACTCAGAGCTGTTGAAAACTAGTAAGATGGGGCAGCTATATTTACCAACAAACCGATATCCTCACCCCAAAATTGTGTGGAAAAATTATTAAAAATGTACCTTATTTGCAAGGAGGAAAATAGGCCAACGGATGATCCCTGATAAAACCTCCGATGACATTGGCATTGTCATTAAATCTAGTTCCCTGAAGATGAAAAATATACAATTATAAGCTATTTACATATGTCAGAAATTTGCAAGCAAACAATACAGAACATAGCAATTTACTTGTTACTTATCAGATCTTCGGTTCTGAAACTGTTAATGACTTGGTTCCAGACCAAGACAAACTTCGCCATACTATTTTTCTGCCCGTCAGACCCCTAAGAAAAATACAGGACGACTTCTTTATGTAAAACCGAAATTTATCCATCTCATAAAAGGGTGTACAGTTAAATAAAATTGTGTGGAAAAATTATTAAAAATGTACCTTATTTGCAAGGAGGAAAATAGGCCAACGGATGATCCCTGATAAAACCTCCGATGACATTGGCATTGTCATTAAATCTAGTTCCCTGAAGATGAAAAATATACAATTATAAGCTATTTACATATGTCAGAAATTTGCAAGCAAACAATACAGAACATAGCAATTTACTTGTTACTTATCAGATCTTCGGTTCTGAAACTGTTAATGACTTGGTTCCAGACCAAGACAAACTTCGCCATACTATTTTTCTGCCCGTCAGACCCCTAAGAAAAATACAGGACGACTTCTTTATGTAAAACCGAAATTTATCCATCTCATAAAAGGGTGTACAGTTTAATATTTTGGCATACACACGTGACTCTTACCCTGCCAAAACTGAAGGGGAAAAAGCCTCTTTGTTTTCTTCTTTTCTCATCTTTTGTTGAGTGTGGAATAAGAGATGCATTGAAAGCAGAAGGTAAAGTGTGAAACCTGCCTCTCAACATGCCTAAAGTTCGAATCTGAACCCCACCGAAGATTGTACAGTAAACTGAATACCATATTTGTGTATCCATGAAATAGACCTGAAAGTTCAACATTTTTCTCAGCATGGAGCTGGAAAACCCGTAGTTTTTAATCCACAAACTGAGAACTCACCACCATGATTGGCGCCCATACTGCTACAATTGCAGCAGCATTACTCTTCACTGTAAAAAAAGAAAACAAAATGCTATTTAGTACGCTTCAGTACATACTTACCAACAGAAGAATTTTTTTTAAGTACAAGATTTAACCTTCTGGGAAAATTTCATGCCATTCATAGTTCCGCACGCCAACTTTCATTATTAGACGTGTAGGTTCTATTAGAGGCTTTATCTGCAATTTTAGATCATAACAAATGAATTTGCACTCAACGCCTACAATATCAGTACTCAGTAGAGCCTATCTGGAAACTGCATCAGTTCTAGTTACCTCAAATGCATAGCTGAAAGCAAACTTGGTAAGGAGAACCAGAATCCAAAAGAACGTGTATCTGAACACAATTAAATATTAAAAATTTTAAAACCAGAGAAAAAAATAGAAAATACATGGTTCACAAGAGAAACATAGAGGAAATTTGGGCAGAAACATACTTGAATTGTGACATCTGAGTCTCCTGCATTCCTCTCCCAACATATAACCTAGGCTGTAGAAAATCACCTAGTAGTTAATAAAGTAATCAAAGAGAAACTTGTAAAGTGAGTTTGATATAGACCAAAAGTAAAACGACAAACAGAACACATTGTTCAATACTTTGATGCAATCTGATTATCAGCTTGTGGGAAATTTGAACATAAGTATGGAGTTTCTGAGATTTAAGTACCTGTCCCCACCACGACAAAGTTTTGAAGATGCGATGATTGGAAGTCTCAACGTATTTACTGATGGCAGGAACGAAAAACAAGACCAACTCGATTGCATTTCCTGTTAGGTATACCGTGACTGCCATTATATATGGAGAAAAACACCATTCACCAAGCCAGGTTTTGTAATTTTTGAAATAACACATGTATTTCCTTCTTGAATGAGAATACAGCACTGGTAGAATAATAGTCCACATTGCGGCAAAACCCAACTTCACCATCTGCTTCTTCTTTTCATTGACCGGCATTGTTTTTCTAACTTTCCACTTGAAGATTATGTCAAGAATACCTGCGATGAGCACTCCAAAATGTTAGCAATAAGTATTTAGGTTTTATATCAAAAGAATGGCTGATAACCTTTTATAAGCTTTAGAATTGCAGAGGTAATGAAAATGCTCATGACGTCAATAATATCTATATCTTTCTTAGACAAAGTCGTGAAGGCAAACCTGAATGACATCATATTGCGTACTTTCGGAGCATCGGGCATATCCATAAAAAGCGAAGTAGCAAAGAATGATATGCGTCGGCGAGCTTCTAAGTTCTCTGGTATGTCCATTGCACTATCTTTGACAGTTAACAACAACAGAAAACGTTGGATCTGCCAAAACAACATAGAAATATCAGTACACTGCAGCATTTTTGCAGAGTAGGAACAGTGAATGAAGAAAACTTTGCAGCACGGTCACAGGGTACCTGTTCACTCAGTGAGGCACTATCTGGTAGTGGAAAATGAATGCATCTCTGTTCTCCATAAGATTCAAACAACTGCGGTTCTATAACTCTCATAAATATATTTGTGTTCTCTTCCGGCTCTTCTCGAGACTTGAGCAAATCCAGAATTCTAAAAATCAAGGAATTATTAAACAATGTCAACTTACTCAATCCTTCACACAGAGAGAAATGAAAGGAGCAGAAACTCACTCCATAACTTCCAAATTCACTAACCTGTCACCATGTACCATCATATCATTTGTTACTAGCTCAAAGATATCTTGAAGAGCCTTTACAACTTTAACATGAAGCTCTTCGCTTTTCTCAGCCTGGAGTTGCTCTTCATTTCCTTCAACCTGGAATGTACAGAAGAACCCATATATTTAAAAATAACCCATTGGAACAACTATAAGGAAACGAAACATCTGAAATCAATAGTAACGCCACAAGATGATTACCAGGAGTTGAACCAGCTCGATACATTTATCATGCAATGTTGGGAGCTCAGTCATCTTAAAATCTTCAAACAAACTTGACTGTCTGATGCTTTCCTCTATCTCGTTTATTATGCAAGATATAATCCTGAGCCAATATCAAATAGATAAATTACATACCGCAGCCAGCAGACAATGAAGTAAAAGGTGTAACTAGAAGAGGCTGCTATAAGGCAATTACTTTTTCTCAAGATCACCAACGAGAAGAATCTGAAGAATGTACTTCAGAGATTCATAGCATTCTTTTACTGCGTAGTACATATACTCATCTTTCCGAATCCTTCGATAGAGAACTTCATCCTTCCCGACGAAATCTTTTGCAATACTCAGAGCTGTTGAAAACTAGTAAGATGGGGCAGCTATATTTACCAACAAACCGATATTTTCACCCAAAAATTGTGTAGAAAAATTATTAAAAATGTACCTTATTTGCTAGGAGGAAAATAGGCCAACGGATGATCCCTGATAAGACCTCCGATGACATTGGCATTGTCATTAAATCTAGTTCCCTGAAGATGAAAATATACACTTATAAGCTATTTACATATGTTAAGAGTATTACAAGCAAACAATACAGAACGTAGCAATTTACTTGTTACTTATCAGATCTTCGGTTCTGAAACTGTTGATGACTTGGTTCCAGACCAAGACAAACTTGGCCATACTATTTTTCTGCCCGTCAGAACCCTAAGAAACCACCGAAGATTGTACAGTAAACTGAATACCATATTTGTGTATCCATGAAATAGACCTGAAAGTTCAGCATTTGTCTCAGAATGGAAGGTACATGCATGGAGCTGGAAACTCGTAGCTTTTTATCCACATACTGAGAACTCACCACCATGATCGGCGCCCATACTGCTACAATTGCAGCCGCATTACTCTTCACTATAAAAGAAGAAAACAAAATGCTATTTAGTACGCTTCAGTACATACCACAGAAATTTTTTATTTTTTGAAGTACAAGATTTAACCTTCTGGGAAAATTTCATGCCATTCATAGTTCCGCACGCCAACTTTCATTATTAGACGTGTAGGCTCTATTAGAGGCTTTATCTGCAATTTTAGTTCATAACAAATGAATTTGCACTCAACGCCTACAATATCAGCACTCAGTAGAGCCTATCTGGAAAGTGCATCAGTTCTAGTTACCTCAAATGCATAGCTGAAAGCAAACTTGGTCAGGAGAACCAGAATCCAAAAGAAGGTGTATCTGAACACAATTAAATATAAAATATTTAAATCCAGAGAAAGAGAACCAGAATCCAAAAGAAGGTGTATCTGAACACAATTAAATATAAAATATTTAAATCCAGAGAAAAAATTAGAACATGGTTCACAAGAGAAACATAGAGGAAATTTGGCCAGAAACATACTTGAACTGTGACATCTGAGTCTCCTGCATCCCTCTCCCAACATATAACCTAGGCTGTAGAAAATCACCTAGTAGTTAATAAAGTAATCAGAGAGAAACTTGTAAAGTGAGTTTGATAATAGACCAAAAGTAAAACGACACACAGAACACATTGTTCAATATTTTGATGCGCTCTGATACTCAATTTGTGAGAAATTTGAACATAAGTATGGAGTTTCTGCGATTTAAGTACCTGTCCCCACCACGACAAAGTTTTGAAGATGCGATGATTGGAGGTCTCAACGTATTTACTGATGGCAGGAACGAAAAACAAGACCAACTCAATTGCATTTCCTGTTAGGTATATGGTGACTGCCATTATATATGGAGAAAAACACCATTCACCAAGCCAGGTTTTGTAATCTTTGAAATAACACATGTATTTCCTTCTTGAATGAGAATACAGCACTGGTAGAATAACAGTCCACATTGCAGCAAAACCCAACTTCACCATCTGCTTCTTCTTTTCATTGACCGGCATTGTTTTTCTAACTTTCCACTTGAAGATTATGTCAAGAATACCTGCGACGAGCACCCCAAAATGTTAGCAATAAGTATTTAGGTTTTATAGTAAAAAGAATGGCTGATAACCTTTTATAAGCTTTAGAATTGCAGAGGTAATGAAAATGCTCATGACGTCAAAAGAATGGCTGATAACCTTTTATAAGCTTTAGAATTGCAGAGGTAATGAAAATGCTCATGACGTCTTCAAATATATTGGCATTAAATATTTGGAGTGGAGATCCAACATCATGACAAGCCATAATTATCAATGCCTGAAAGGAAAATAAAAACTTCAACATATGTAAATGTATACTTGAATATAATTTGAAAGATGAAGATCAAAAGAACAGGAACCTGTAGAGACAAAACAAAGAAACTCCACATTCTGTCAAAGCTACGGAATATCTGCCAAAAGGAACGAGTCTCTATAAAATTTGTCTTCCCCAGCCATCTTGAGGTTGGTTTAGTTTGTTCCTCAGTAACAGGCTGCAATGATGATAAGAACACATGACGCAAGGAAAATTATAGCTTGCCTTTTGAGACATACAAGAAAATTCTTTTAAAAGCGATGCAATTTGCTGAACCTATCAACGTTAGTCCTACAGACGGCCAAATACTTTTTCTGAATGATGACTGTGGAAGCCATTCACACACGAATGGACCAATTTGAATAATGTGCTTACTTAGATATTAAGCGATAAATGCTCTGTAGTCTCTTGGACAAGCTAGGAACACCATACTGCTATGACACAAATGAACAGGCTACTGATAAATAAAGCTTCCATTACTTTAGGTTACTTAGTGTGTATATGTGAATGCATAATCAGGAAAAGAGATCCATTATTTACAGAGATATGTACCCCACGGTCTTCGTCATCCTCCAATTCCTCATCTGTTTTCTTTGTCTGCTTGCGAAATCTAAACATTCCTCGACATCTCCCTGGTTTACTGCTATCTAATGACTCTACACAGAAAAAGTCGTGCTCTGGACGCATTGGCCAACCTATTTCGAAGCATTCAACAGACCTGTGTGGACGAAAAAAAAAAAAAATTGATTAGTGATGTTCACAGCTTTTAAACACAGATATGGTAGCAAAGAGACATAATGTGGTGAATGTTCCAACCAGAAAAACTCGTTCAGATCATCATAGTTCCTCCACAAAGAATGATCAGCAGTTCCATTCTTGTTCTTCTTAGCTTCCTGCAGACATACATTATATAATTGCTACTCATATAAAGTTCATTCAAGCACTGTAGCAAACAGAAGATCACCTTTTCAGCAACCCTGTATATGGGAGTAACAACGTTTGCAAGGAAAGATTCGTGTCCTCCACCATAAGCCGGTGCGACCTTCTCCCCAGTTATCATACTAACTGCGCCAGTTAAAACTCCATGCAATTCATATGCCATCTGAATTACTAACAACATTGTGAATACTGAGCTTTCTAAGATGTATAAATAACAGAGAAACATAATTTTTCCGCTTACGTGGTGGAAAATATAACACAAGCACTCTGGCATGAACCTCAAGTTTGACGCTTCTCCCCATATGAGAAGGTAAAGTCCTATATACAGTGTTTTATATTGTAGGGCTTCCTGTTTCACATAGGGCAACCTGCAGGTAGATGGTACGGGCTAAAGAGATGAAAAACTATTGTAAACAACAGATGAAAATTATCTAAGAGTACCTGATGTTATTTTTTCTGCCAAGAAACTTGCACCAGTTTGTGTAGTTCTTAAAAAACTTTTTCATCAATGCATCTACTGCCTCATCACCAGACTGGTTACAAGAATTAATATTATTTCAGTTTCAAACACGTAGTACTTAATCAATTTAATAAAAGAGGCAAAATAATACTACACCTTCGGTGCTGAAGACTGCTTCTGAGGTTGCCGTATAATGGTGTTACTGAGTAGTAGGATCAAATGCTCTCTCTGATTGGCAACATTTCCAGTCTAGTGGGAAAAGAAATAAAGATTTGGTCACCATATGTAGTAACAGTCTTTACAATGCCAAATGCAAGTTCCTGACAAGTACCTGGAACCCAAATGCATACTGCAGAAATTCAAATAAATCCACCTGTAGAGACAAAACAAAGAAACTCCACATTCTGTCAAAGCTACGGAATATCTGCCAAAAGGAGCGAGTCTCTACAAAATTTGTCTTCCCCAGCCATCTTGAGGTTGGTTTAGTTTGTTCCTCAGTGACAGGCTGCAATGATGATAGAGATCACATGACGCAAGGAAAAATATTGCTTCCCTTTTGAGACATACAAGAAAATTCTTTTTAAAGCGATGCAATTTGCTGAACCTAACAACGTTATTCCTACAGACACCCAAATTCTTTTTCTGAATGATGACTATGGAAGCCATTCACACATGAATGGACCAATTTGAATAATGCGCTTACTTAGATATTAAGCGATAAATGCTCTGTAGTCTCTTGGACAAGCTAGGAACACCATACTGCTATTACACAAATGAACAGGCTACTGATAAATAAAGCTTCCATTACTTTAGGTTACTTAGTGTGTATATGTGAATGCATAATCAGGAAAAAAGATCCATTATTTACAGAGATATGTACCCCACGTTCTTCGTCATCCTCCAATTCCTCATCTGTTTTCTTTGTCTGTTTGCGAAATCTAAACATTCCTCGACATCTCCCTGGTTTACTGGTATCTAATGACTCTACACAGAAAAAGTCATGCTCTGGACGCATTGGCCAACCTATTTCGAAGCATTCAACAGACCTGTGTGGACGAAAAAAATTGATTAGTGATGTTCACAGCTTTTAAACACAGATATGGTAGCAAAGAGACATAATATGATGAATGTTCTAACCAGAAAAACTCGTTCAGATCATCATAGTTCCTCCATAAAGAATGATCAGCATTTCCATTCTTGTTCTTCTTAGCTTCCTGCAGACATACATTATACAATTGTTACTCATAAAAAGTTAATTCAAGCACTCCATCAAACAGAAGATCACCTTTTCAACAACCCTGTATATGGGAGTAACAACGTTTGCAAGGAAAGATTCGTGTCCTCCACCATAAGCCGGTGCCACCTTCTCCCCAGTTATCATACTAACTGCACCAGTTAAAACTCCATGCAATTCATATGCCATCTGAATTATTAACAAAATTGTGAATACTGAGCTTTCTAAGAAGATGTACAAATAACAGAGAAACAGAATTTTTCCGCTTACGTGGTGGAAAATATAACACAGGCACTCTGGCATGAACCTCAAGTTTGACGCTTCTCCCCATATGAGAAGGTAAAGTCCTATATACAGTGTTTTATATTGTAGGGCTTCCTGTTTCACATATGGCAACCTACAGGTAGATGGTACGGGATAAGAAATAGAAACTATTGTAAACAAACAGATGAAAATTGTATAAGAGTACCTGATGTTATTTTTTCTGCCAAGAAACTTGCACCAGTTTGTGTAGTTCTTAAAAAACTTTTTCATCAATGCATCTACTGCCTCATCACCAGACTGGTTACAAGAATTAAAAATTATGTCAGTTTCAAGTGTACTTAATCAATTTAATAAAAGAGGCAAAATAATACAATACCTTGGGTGCTGAAGACTGCTTCTGAGGTTGGCGTATAATGGTATTACTGAGTAGTAGGATCAAATGCTCTCTCTGATTGGCAACATTTCCAGTCTAATGGGAAAAGAAATAAAGATTTGGTTACCATATGTAACAACAGTCTTTACAATACCAAATGCAAGTTCCTGACAAGTACCTGGAACCCAAATGCATACTGCAGAAATTCAAATAAATCCACTGTCTTTAGAACTTCATACAAAACAGAAGCAATTCTGCGTGCGTTAATCAACTTCTCTCGCTGACTATTAAGACAAGATTCCAAAGATTAGTGTTGGCTCGTCTGGAAAAAAAATTAATAACTTGAAAATAGTTCACCTATGATCCAAATTGAAAGCTGCACCATGTCTGATAATGTATTCCTTGTAAGCATGATAAACACGTTTAAGTTCCCGAACATCACTCTTCTCCTTTCTTCTTCTTACAGTAAACTCTTCATCCTAGAAAAGAAAAAAGTTCCCGAACATCACTCTTCTCCTTTCTTCTTCTTACAGTAAACTCTTCATCCTAGAAAAGAAAATCGAAACAGTCAAACAAAAGTAAACTGATAACAAATTTCATGACTTGTTCTGAAACTTGTCCACAACTCCAAATCCGATTGGTCATATATAGTCAAAAGAAGAGCCATTGAAAAGAATCAGTGTCCCTTTCTATAAGTCCTTTTGATGACTTACCAGTTCAAGCCTTTGAAGAAGTGAAGTTTTAAATTGCCGCACACCTCTTCCAGTGGAATTTCTGTCCATGTGGTGAGCTATCTCGAAAGCATGAAATCGGCCTGCGAACGGATCATTTCAACATCCCAAAAAAAAGATAAAAGTTTCAGAACTTTGGTACTCAAGTATGATTCTTCAACAAGAAAGCTCAGAGAATAATCCCAAAAGAAAACTTGACCTAAAAAACTATTGAAAAGAGAGTGAACACTCACATAAATAAGCAATACGAGGTTCCTCAGACTCAACCAAATTAGCTATACGAAGAAATTTCTGAATCTCAGAAGATACAACCAAATTAGCTATACGAAGAAATTTCTGAATCTCAGAAGATAATGTCGCCGGAAGCCTCTCGCTATCAAAAGGCTCCGACGACCCATTTTCCCGAAAAGTGAGAGATCTCGTGAACTCGTGCCCGGTTTCGATTTCCGGAAAATCTTCACGACGACCCACAATCGGCCGTGAGTAGCTTGTACTCGGAACGTCTATTGGATCAACGGGAACAATTTCGTGAGACATATTTTGGGAGAAATCAGAATCAGACGAATTAAAGCTGAATATTCATCTGGGGATACCTTCGTCGATGGAGGGAAGCAGAGATCAGTGGAGAATGAAGGATTTATTATATAAAGCAGTAATTGCTTAGCGAGGTGAGTTTCCATGGCGGAAATTTTTGAAAAAGAGAGGATTTTTTATTTTTATTACTTCTTTTATCGGCTTTTTGCTTTCTTTTTTGAGAGGAAAAACTATGAGATTTTCCATTTTTCGTTTGTTTATGTATTTCAAAAATAATTTCTATTTTAAGTTTTAATAAAATTCTAGTGATTTAAAAATTATGTCAATGTATTTCTTAATAAATAATTTAATTTTAATTTACTAACTCATCTCAAATATTTTTGCCCGTATTATAATTTTTGTATAAAGATTAGACTATGGTAAACAATTTGAAAGAATATTATTTGAAGTAATTTAAGTAGTAGGTCCAAACATTATATTATATTATCATGTCTATAGAAGATAAGTGTTAATTAGCTCTATATAATTAACCTCAAATGTCAGAAAATTAAAGTTGACAAATAACTTTTTTAATAAACTAAGCAAGCTTTTTTCCAAAAGAAACAAAATGAAGACAGTGTTGATTAAAGTGAAAGATAATAAAATATGCATGAACATACATTTGGTAGCTTTGTTTTATATAAAGCAGTAATTGCTTAGCGAGGTGAGTTTCCATGGCGGAAATTTTTGAAAAAGAGAGGATTTTTTATTTTTATTACTTCTTTTATCGGCTTTTTGCTTTCTTTTTTGAGAGGAAAAACTATGAGATTTTCCATTTTTCGTTTGTTTATGTATTTCAAAAATAATTTCTATTTTAAGTTTTAATAAAATTCTAGTGATTTAAAAATTATGTCAATGTATTTCTTAATAAATAATTTAATTTTAATTTACTAACTCATCTCAAATATTTTTGCCCGTATTATAATTTTTGTATAAAGATTAGACTATGGTAAACAATTTGAAAGAATATTATTTGAAGTAATTTAAGTAGTAGGTCCAAACATTATATTATATTATCATGTCTATAGAAGATAAGTGTTAATTAGCTCTATATAATTAACCTCAAATGTCAGAAAATTAAAGTTGACAAATAACTTTTTTAATAAACTAAGCAAGCTTTTTTCCAAAAGAAACAAAATGAAGACAGTGTTGATTAAAGTGAAAGATAATAAAATATGCATGAACATACATTTGGTAGCTTTGTTGAAGGAATAAAAGTTTTTGTTATTAAAAAAAGTAGCTTATACCAAGAACTGATTATAACTTAACTAAACAAAAATATTGCTTAAATGAGGGTTTGGTTCAAGGTTTTTTTCTTTTATCAAATGTATTAATCTTAAATCAAATCAAATGTTATTACATCAAGAATGGTTCTAACCATTGTAGACATTATTATCAATGTAGCCGAAACAAAGATCTTAATCCTTCTTTGTCAATGTATATGCTGTCTTATTCCATTATCGACTCACTTTGATGAAGCCTATGTTCTAATTCCTTTTATCCATTTTGGTTTGTATTTTTGTGAAAAAAGTGAGTAAACGTGGCCAACGAGAAGGGTGTTTCAATGCCTCTGATGAAGAATCATTTTCAAATATGATATTATCATAACCCATGTTCTTCAAACATGTGGACTATGTGGTTATCCATACCAAAGTCGTTGCTTCTGTCTCTAGGTTTGATAATAATTTCGGAAAGGTTTTAACTCCCCAGAATATTATCTCTCCAGTATAGTTTCGTAGAATCCAAGCTGCTCCGTTTCTATCTTTATTTTCACTTCATGTGGCATCCGTGTTACATTTCCATTGAGCAGGCATCGGTGGTTCAAGTTCAAGTTAAATAAACAATAGTTTACGCCATAATTAATTTATCAACGTGCATGGAAAAAGATAAAACAAGAAAAAAAGAGTTGATCGACTGTAAAGTAGACAAATCATATTTTAAATGAAAAGGAATATAAAGCATATACTTGATGTTAAAGTAGACAAATCATATTTTAAATGAAAAGGAATATAAAGCATATACTTGATGTGCATATCAATTTCTTAGTGACTAAGAATATACCAAAAGAAATATAAAACATGATGTCAAAAGCAAACCAATTCGTAAGACCAAACTGAAACTTTTTCTTTTGTGTTTTCATTGTCTTTCTCTTTATTTTCTCTGACGTTTTAATTTGCACCAGTTATGTCTTCTTTTTCTTTTTGATCACAACACCATTTTTTTTTTTCATTTTTTTTTTTTTTTTTTTTTTTTTTTTTTTTTTTTTTTTTTTTTTTTTTTTGTCAATGTATCACAACACCAATTATATCTTCAAAGCTTCGAAATTATGGACAATGGTATTGAAAATAATGTATATATTTTTTAAGAGAATAAATTCTTATATATGGTGACAAGCATATAACGTAGGAGTGACATTCCAGTATTAGCCCTCTAGAACCCTCAAGTGCAGTGAATGGTGAAGAACCCATGTTTGCTCCATATGTATAGACTTAGTTGGGCACTTGGGCTATTGAGTATAGCACACCAAGATTTGATTATTGGATACGTTGATCTATATCCTATGGCCCATGGGTTTCGTGTTATGTTACGCACAAGATTTGATTATTGGATACGTTGATCTATATCCTATGGCCCATGGGTTTCGTGTTATGTTACGCATATATTTTGTTGGTAAACTGTACGACGCAGTGCAAGAGCAAAGGCTATAAGAGTTTCTACCAAAAACATCTTAATTGGTATTTTCTAAGACTATTTCCAATGGTAAAACAATGATAAAATTTGTCAAAAAAATTTCCCTTTTATTTATGAATAAATTTTACATCAATTAATATAAAAAATTCTATTAAAATTCTTTTAATTTTCGTTTCTTCCAATTGTATAAATACTATAAATTTTTAAAATAAAACAACCATCAAACTACATGAATCAATCAATTCAAATTACTATGATCATTTCTTTTGTTATTAGAGATGATAAGATTGTAGAACAAAAAAAAAATGATAAAATTATTACCCTTTAGAGAAAATTAGGCACCGACCATGAGAGTGAGAGTGATTATGGTGATTGATGATAATTCACCTAAACCTTTTTTGTTATCAAATAATATATTGGGAATACGTGAGAAATAACACTAAGACTAGATTTTGATCCGTGCTACAGCACGGATTAATATTTTTTCGTAAATTTGAATCGTTAGATTTTAATGTATATAAATT
>CM071721.1:5303574-5316522 GCA_036630335.1 Physaria fendleri | reverse complement strand
TTAGAAATCTCTTGTATATAATAAAGTATAATAAAATATTAATATTAATTCTTATTTAATTAAATTGGTTGAATTAGTTTAGACATAAACGAAAAAACTGAAAAGAAAATATAGGCTGAATATATGAGAAATATTAAAAGATAAATAGTTATATGTAAAATCGATGAATGTAAGTAACAAAATAATTACTTTACCTTTTTAGTTAAGTTCTCTCCAAATATTTACTTTGTATGCCCCAACATAAATAGAAAAGAATATTCTAAGTTAAGTTCCATGTTTTTTTTTACTAAACCGAATGATAAGTTTGTAATGTTCACCCATTAATGATTTACCTCTACAAAACTTCATAAGGTTTTCAAAATTTAAATGAACAAAACAAATCCCTTCTGTACCAGATTTGAACAAAACAATTTTTAAGAGAAGTGGTCAATGAAAGTTTCAATGTTATGGACTAATCTTAATGGAGATATTGAGAAAATTTTGAAGTTTAGTTATAATGTTTTATTTGATGAACATAAAGCTTTATTCCTACTACTTGCTTTTTTTTATGGAAAATCTTTAAGATATGTGGAAAAATTTCTTGCCTCAAGATTTCAAGATTTAATTTTTTTTATGGAAAATCTTTAAGATATGTGGAAAAATTTCTTGCCTCAAGATTTCAAGATTTAAGATAAAGACTTTGTCTTAAAAAAAGAAAAATAAATCCCGTTTTAGAGAGAACCTCTCATGGTTTGAGATTATATGCATGCATATAATGCTAATGCAAAAAGATAGTAATACATGAGTCAGACCATTAACTAATCAATGAGGTTAATATAGAAACCTCTATAGCTGTGGCAGATAAGTAAAACCTCTTGGCACAGCTTATCCCTTTGAAAATAGCTATCGTGTTAACGATATCTTTTCGCTCACAACTTTCTTTTAACAAAATAACATTCTTCTTGAATATGTGCATCTTCACTCTGATCATCGGTCAATCGCATAAGGATGTGAGCTTTAATAAGCGAACTGAAATTTACTTTCCAATACTTACTTGCAATGACGTCAGAGTATTCCATGTAACGAAGATTGTGTGTATCTAATGTAACACTTGATACACGGAATATCAAAACAAATTCCTCGTGACCCCCTTCTTTGAAATAAATACGTTACGACAAGTGTGCTATAAAAGTTATATCTTTCAAGTTTAAGAGAATATACTATGGCTTAAACTCTAAATGTGGGATACAACAATAGAATTATTCAAAATAACAGAGTCATGCTTTACAAAAGGATGTTAAACAGTTCTTCCTTGAAGAAACCTAGTCACATAGATAGTACAGCACATAGAACTAAGCAAATCATATGAATGCAAGAGCAAAATAATTCTAATACAACATATGCTTATGATCTTATGCACTAAGCAAATCATATGAATGCAAGAGCAAAATAATTCTAATACAACATATGCTTATGATCTTATGCATACCTCTTTGACCAGTTACACCTTTTCTGTTAGCATCTGACCCAATTCTCATAGGTATGGTAGAATATGGAATACCAGTGGCGGAGGTAGAAGTAAAGTGAGTAGGGGTCAATAAATTTAGTTACCATATATTAATTTATTTTAAAATTTATAATTTTTATATTTTTAAATATATAATCATAAATATAAGCATTTAATAATTTTAATTGTATAAACACAAGTAAATTGTACAAAAAAAAATCAAATGGATTAGTGGAACATTTAGCACAAAGTTTATGGGGGTCATTGATAACATTATCAAGTATTTCACCCATTTTTAATGTTAAAATACAAAGAAAAACTAAAAGTTATAAGATTAGTAGGGGTCACTTGACCCCCCGTAGTGCATAAAGTAGCTCCGCCCCTGACCATTTATCTCTGTCATAGCACATATCTTTTCATTTTGTCATAAAACCTCACAAAACCGTATCCTTTGTACGTCCAATGACTGGCAATTACATTGATCACACAAAATTCATACAAAATTGACAAATAAAGAAAAAACAAGCTATTTAATAAGCTATTTTATATTATATGTAGTACACATAATAATATATTTAATATAATATAAAACACAAATGTTAAACAAATTATTAATAATTATATACATAATAATATATTTAATATAATATAAAACACAAATGTTAAACAAATTATTAATAATTATATTGAATATTGATAAATAACTAATATATAATCTTTAAATTATTGGTTCAATGTATATATATATTTCTACTCTATTGATATAATACTTGTATTTTAAACATTTTAAAAATTAAATTATCATCATAAGTATAATATTTATCAATAAATAATAAATTTAGTTTTAAATTTTATAAAATAATATTCATTTGATATTTGAAATATATATATATATATAAGTGGAGAAAAAATAAGAATCTTTGAAAACGTATAACTCCATTTACTAGAATTAAGATCACGGTGCAGTTTTTGAAGTTCGAGGTGAAACATACGTAAGTTTGCTTGAAGAACAACTATACTCTTGACCAAAAAAAAAAAAAGAACAATTGTACAAGAATAGAACTAAAACGATCTGAAAATTTTTGTATTCACCATTTTTAGCAAATAACTTTTTCGAGGTGAAACATACGTAAGTTTGCTTGAAGAACAACTATACTCTTGACCAAAAAAAAAAAAAGAACAATTGTACAAGAATAGAACTAAAACGATCTGAAAATTTTTGTATTCACCATTTTTAGCAAATAACTTTTAAAGATCTATTCAACGTTGACAAATTTTGGAGAGTTAGAGAGAGAGTGAGTGCGAGAGAGTGAGCGATGAGCACCGCCTGGAGATTTTTATTTTCGTTTTTTCTTTGCTTTTCGTCCTTCTTGTTCCATCATCGAGTAACCTTCTCCCCAGGTATGGTTTTGGGTTACAGCCACCTCGCAAAAACTGTGGGAAGATCCACCTTACCTTCACCTTCATCATCATCTCGGCCATGGGTCGACCAACTCGATCGTCCACTTCTGACGAGCTCATCTGTCATTCCGATTTCATCTCAGAAGCAACAAAAAGGACCAGATCTGGCTTTAAAAATATTTATTTCATCTCAGAAGCAACAAAAAGGACCAGATCTGGCTTTAAAAATCTTTGTTTTATTAGTTTAAACCCCAGATCTGACTTCTTAGGGCTCTTCCGCCACTTTAAATGGATCGTTTTGCAACCTAAAGAAACAAGACGAGTATATCCACTGAAGGTTGCGCTTCGTACCCAGTTAAGGAAGCTGCTGCACTGGCCAAGAGTTTGCCCTTCATACATATCTTCGATTGTCCGTGAAAGCTTTGATATGAGTTTAGCCACAACCACCGGAGATGGACATCAACGCTTCTGCTTCTCGACCTTCAGAGACAGACTCTTACAGTGGCTCTCACATATCTCAGTTACAGAACACACTCAGTTGAGACAGATGCAATTCAGTTCAAATAAGAGCATAGTGACTAAAGCTTATACTGTTCTTTACCACCGAACAATACGTCAGGTCGTACTTAATGAAGAATGTCACTGCCGGATCTGTTATTCAAATCAAGACAGGTATGACTCTCTCGAACCATCTGTTCTGAACCTTTTGATTAAGATGTTCTCTGTGAACGATGGACTGAGCCTCCACGGAAACGGCGTCCCGGACCCCGTGGGAGTTAATACCTTCTCTTTCAGCCTTACTTATCAGCGAGAAATCTTGGACATAGTCCATCTTTGTTACCACCTCTGTGTGGCAAGTTGTATCGGTCTAGTTGCTAAGAATAAGCACGCCGACAATATCTCTTTTGGGATGAACCTCATACTCCACTGGTCTTTGGAGGCACTTCAACGACTCATCTTTTGGTCTAGCTCCGTCACACCGTCGCGTTTCAAAGTTACAGTTTGGGGAAGACGGCGTCAAAGTGATAACAGGGAGGATGCCCTAATTCAACTGTTGGGCCGAAAGCCCATTAAATCTATTTTTCAGAAGCATCTCAAGTAATTCAACTGTTGGGCCGAAAGCCCATTAAATCTATTTTTCAGAAGCATCTCAAGACTGAGTTTCAAGCCCACTATGGAATCTATCTGCATCCTAGTTTGAATTTTGGGCCTTGTTTTGGACCCAGAAAAGGGTTGCTTATGCTTATGTTTTTAACTGAACTATCCTATATTCTCTTTTTAGTTTCGTTTGTAGTAGTAAGTTCTTGCAAATGTGTAGGCTTAAGCCCATGGCTAGAAGACTCATGTAGGCTGAGCCCATGTCTGTATTAATTTAAGCTATGAATAAATATGTTGTTGACCAAAAAAAAAAAAACTTTTAAAGATCTTTCTTTCTTTTGACGACAAGAAAATTTGGAAGCAATTCTTTTAAAGATCTTTCTTTCTTTTGACGACAAGAAAATTTGGAAGCAATTTTGTTTCTTGAAGTTGAGGAAAACTTTTAAAGATCTTTCTTTCTTTTGACGACAAGAAAATTTGGAAGCAATTTTGTTTCTTGAAGTTGAGGAAAATGAAAATATTGTTATGAACAATTTTTTTTTTCTCTCAAACCAAATCATATAAAACCATAAGAAATCAAGAGTATACATCCAAAGATGGAAGTGCTAGTCCGCAATATCCACGCTACGCCGCATCGATCATGTGTATCTTGCCATGTAGCATCTGTGTTACACTGAAGATAATTCTCAACTGGTGGTATCCAAGAAAGTACCTCATTCAATGTGGTTATTGTTGTGGGTTGGTGGTATCCAAGAAAGTACCTCATTCAATGTGGTTATTGTTGTGGGTGGATCACGGACAGGCTTTTGTTGATTCTGGTACCATTCATTAGCATCAGAGATCGCATGGTTATATGTATTCAACACATCTGGATCTGCACCTTGAAACACAACTTCATTCCTCATTTTCCAAATTCCCATAAGACCCAAGGCCATAACTGTAACACCCCCGACCCGACCTAGGACGGCGAGTGCTACAGTTTGGAATGACTCGGGAAAATTTCCAAACTGAGATAACACAAAGTACACTCAATTTAAAAACTTTCCCTTATCATTCCCCTAAGTAATCAAACTCGAGGTTCCTTAACGCTCAAGTCCGACTACTTAGTTGGTTTGCCCGCTAGCAAGGCAAATATCATTTCAAAGCACAAGTCATTTTATTTTGAAAACCAAATTTATTAATAAAACAACTTGAGTTTCATTACAAAATAGATAAGCGAAAGGTAAATTCGAGACTAAACACTCTGAGGATCTTAATGCTACAATAGACATAACAAGGGCAAATCGAAAACATTTCCAGAGGAAATCTTACTAAGCACCTTTCGTAAAACAGTAAAACACCTAAGGGCTAGCTATGGGCAACTTTCTTCTCCTTCCTCTTGGATTGCAATCAGCCTCCAAGAATTGAGCTCGGGGGTCAGTAACTAGTTTACTGAGTGAGTGAAGAACTACCCCAAAATCCCCAAACAATTTAACAAACAACAACAAGCAATCAAACAAGCAATCACCGAGCAATGCGGTGGCCGACATTCAACTAACGATCCCGGTACTTAACTGACCCCACAAGTATGAGTCAACAAACAAACAAGTACATGACTCATACGTGTTAGGTCTATTATACTTCCCTTCTCATTAAGTGAATGACCGCCAACCCATCATCCAACAAACAATCAATCAATTAAACAATCAAGTTCTCAAACACTAACGATCCTATTCTTAATCTTAGACTCATCGACATCACAACTAGTATAACTCAATTCCCGTTTGTTCTCCCGATAGGTTCGGGACTACCATCCAACACTAAGTTAAGTCATCATGGTAGTTCCCTCAACTACCGTCTAGAGGCAAACCATCTCTAGACTTTGATCCATAGAACACGTCTTGGACAACTTCTGGAAAACTCATTTCCCGAATGTCACAAGTCCATATTCATTTCTTTTTCGTCTCATAGCCGTAATTCGCATGCGCCACCCGGGCATGAAGGATGGCGAGTCTTCCCTTGCCACTAGCGACTTATCTATGTTTCCAATCAAGCCTCCAGTCTTCCCTTGCCACTAGCGACTTATCTATGTTTCCAATCAAGCCTCCAAAAGGCTATCGGAGGGTGATCAGTGCCTCCTCGCAAGCATTGAGACTCCAGATCCCACACCAGATCTAAATCATATACACATCCATTCCCAAACACAATAACTACCCATCACTATCCAGATCTAACCAGATCTAAATCATATACACATCCATTCCCAAACACAATAACTACCCATCACTATACTCATCTAACCATCTTGTCAACATCCCCAACCTAGGCATTCTTCTATCTAGGCTGTCTAGTCTAAACATCATCCTTCTAAATAATCAACATGCTAGGTAATACTCCTAGCTATGATAGTACAAGTAAGCAATTCAACCATCAATCAAGACATTAGACCGCAATCAATTCAAGCAAGCATACCAAACATAATCAAGCAACATAGGTATTACTAATGACCATAAGCATAAGCATTCACATCATACAAGGCATATAATCAATCAGTCAAGCATACTTCTACAATCGAAATACAAACATTACCCTAACTCAGTATGTTATACGTTCCAACGCATTCAATTAACAATGTTAATGCAATTCAACCTCTATAAACAACTCTTATGCATTCAATACATGATTCTAGTTCAATGCACGTTTTCAATGTTAATGCAATTCAACCTCTATAAACAACTCTTATGCATTCAATACATGATTCTAGTTCAATGCACGTTTTCAATCAAGACTTCTTTCTAATTAACTATACACGCTCAACACCTTAACAATATGTTTCTGGTCTAACAACATGATCAATTCAAATGCATCCAAATGATCCGCTCAACACCTTAACAATATGTTTCTGGTCTAACAACATGATCAATTCAAATGCATCCAAATGATCCTTTAGTTCCACATTCTAACTACCCATATATGAATGATGCTATTCAATGAATGCAATGCAACACCTTACTCATATCAGTATGACCACTTCATATAATAGTCATCCTCATCCTAAGGCCTTATTTTGTCCCCTTTTTATCACCCTAAACCCGGCTACAAGCTAGAACTCTTCTAACCCAGTATACTTTGAAAACATGCGGAAAATACTTTACTTATAATACCTTTAATAACTTCAATACTTGACCCAAAATCATAATTCCTTTTGTTGTAGATTCCTCAAAGACCATACTGTTTACCAAAAACATTCTCAAACAGCAATACAGACTCCTTTTATAAAACAAAGTTTTCCAAAATTCATAACCATCTCATAACTTGTTCAAAAACCTCAAATCCTTTCATTTAAGCTTCCTTAAAGACTCTAATATCTTTTGAAAATACGTTCATAAAACGTCACACAATTTTAGTAATTTTCAAAAGATTATTTTAAAAACCGGGTTTCTTTGAAAAACAGAAGAGGTCAATCTTCTTTCATAAATCATAGCAACTCATCTACTCATCCAAAAATCCTGATTCCTTTTGAAAAAGCTTCTCAAAAGAGTCTAGTATTCTATAAAAGTACTTGGAAAACCATAATCTCAAGATAAGTAATTTATTCCGATTTTATACTGAAAACTGTCAACCTTTTATAAAACAAAGTTTTCCAAAATTCATAACCATCTCATAACTTGTTCAAAAACCTCAAATCCTTTCATTTAAGCTTCCTTAAAGACTCTAATATCTTTTGAAAATACGTTCATAAAACGTCACACAATTTTAGTAATTTTCAAAAGATTATTTTAAAAACCGGGTTTCTTTGAAAAACAGAAGAGGTCAATCTTCTTTCATAAATCATAGCAACTCATCTACTCATCCAAAAATCCTGATTCCTTTTGAAAAAGCTTCTCAAAAGAGTCTAGTATTCTATAAAAGTACTTGGAAAACCATAATCTCAAGATAAGTAATTTATTCCGATTTTATACTGAAAACTGTCAAAGTATAATCAAAACCCCATATAATTTCAAAGTATAAGATCTAGACCTCGAGACTAATTTCTAAAAATAGGTCATTATAATGAGTCCCCTTTTTATCACCCTAAACCCGGCTACAAGCTAGTACTCTTTTAACCCAATATACTTTGAAAACCTGCGGAAAATACTTTACTTATAATACCTTTAATAACCAAAATCATAATTCCTTTTGTTATATATTCCTCAAAGACCATACTGTTTACCAAAAACATTCTCAAACAGCAATACATACGTTACATAGGTTTAAAGAACTGATTCTCAAAACAGGTCCTTTTATAAAACAGAGTTTTCCAAAATTCATAACCATCTCATAACTTGTTCAAAAACCTCAAATCCTTTCATTTCAGCTTCCTTAAAGACTCTAATATCTTATGAAAATACTTTCATAAAACGTCACACACTTTTAGTAATTTTCAAAAGATTATTTTCAAAACCGGGTTTCTTTGAACAGAACAGATCAACCATCTTTCAAAAATCATATAAACTCAATCACTAGTCCAAAAATTCTGACTCTTTTTTCAAGAGCTTCTAAAAAGAGTCTAGTATTCTATAAAATTACTTGGAAAACCATAATCTCAAGTTAAGTAATTTCTTCCGATTTTATACTGAAAACTGTCAAAGTATAATCAAAACCCCATATAATTTCAAAGTATAAGATCTAGACCTCGAGACTAATTTCTAAAAATAGGTCATTATAATGACCTAACATGGTTAGAAGATCAGCTCGAGAATCATAGTCTAAGCATTTTAGAAAATCCCATATGATTACCCCATAAAACCGCTTAAACTACAACAATCAAGAACAACCTTTATAACCCTCTAATATGCAATATCAATTCGTGAATGCAATCTAACATGATCATAACATGCTTAAGATATGAATATACCCTCCCCCAGCTCGAGTTTCAACAAGATCTTGCATCACCTAAGCTCTAACATGCTAACTTAAGCGATAGATTTATAACCCTCTAATATGCAATATCAATTCGTGAATGCAATCTAACATGATCATAACATGCTTAAGATATGAATATACCCTCCCCCAGCTCGAGTTTCAACAAGATCTTGCATCACCTAAGCTCTAACATGCTAACTTAAGCGATAGAAAGAATTAGCTAAGCGATAGAAAGAATTAGCTAAAGAAAAGTCCCCACTCACCTAGAATACGAGCTCACGGATGGTTCAGGCTTCTAGAATCCTTACTCGGCTTCCCTCCTAGCTCTCCTAAGCTCCAAGATCACTCAACACTCACGGAAGAGAAGAAAACTCCCCACGAACCAAGAATGGTTGTAGTAAGTCTCTTTTCGGAACTAACTCTCTTTTCTCTTTGGTTTCAGGTTTCTAAGGAGTGGCTAAGCCTCTAATTGTCGAGGAAGAGGTTCTATTTATAGGCAAAGGAGGCGTCTAAGATGAAGGAGATCCAAGGGCTAGGGTTACATGCACTAATCTAACGGTTTTAAAGTCATCCACCTAAAAGTTGTGCATGGGAAGTGAAACGAAGTGAAACGAGATGAAGGCAGCTGGCTAGGGGAGTTCATGTGTGAAGAAAACCTCAAGAGCTACCTCTGAATCATAATTATGAAGCCTATAAACAGCCCTTGTGACGCGCCAAATGAAGAGGAAGTCGAGTAGTGCATGTGTGTAAGGTTTCTCATCATTGTGTCTATGCCCTCGGTTGCCTTGCAAGATACAAAGTGACATCATACTCCAAGAGCTATAGTACTTCTTACTTTCTATGTCCCTCATCATCCAACAAGTCCAATGGTCGAGTCTCATTAGTCACGGTAAGGATCTCTCGGTGATAAGCTTCCCGCGACAAGGAATACTCGGTGTTTTGGTTCCATTCCCGGACCAATACTTTCGGTGATTCATATATGATCGGTCAATGTTCCATTTATGCAGTCAAGGTCCGAGCCAAAGGAGAAAGACTCGAACCCTTTCGTAAATATGTGGCTTATACACCGCTCTGGATCCAATGGTTCAGGTGGTTCAAACCCTCGGTCATGTTGTGCTTCAAATGGTTCAGGTGGTTCAAACCCTCGGTCATGTTGTGCTTCACGAGTGTAACCAATGGTCCATACCATTCCATTAGCCATGAGTCATGGCTCGTGCCATTGGCTTCCAACTTAACCATATAGTCGCGGTCAAGTTATGGTCGGGTCATGGATAGACTGATCGTAGTTTTGCTGATGATAGCATGGACTGGCGGTACATAAATTGCCGATGATAGCATGGACTGGCGGTACGTGAGACTCGAACATTCACGTAACGCATTCGAGACAGGATGTCGATCATTCGCGTACCGCGTCGAGACAGAATGCCGATCATTCACGTACCGCATCGAGAAAACAATGCCGATCATTCACGTACCGCATCGAGAAAACACCGATCCGAATATTTCCCGATCATAACTAACCTGTGGTAAGGAATTTCTCGATTATAAGCTTCCCGCGTATTGACCGAGAGGTCGGGTCATTATAATAACCCTTTGATTTCATCCTCTTTCCCTTCACTTAATTGCAACATGTGTATATTTTACCCTTACAAGAGAGGCTTGTATCCATGGATATGGCTGCATTGTTATGAACATTTAAATCTTTAATTTTGAAATGAAACATTTAAACCAAGATAAAGTATAATCAAAATTACAGGTTAGGTTATAGGGACGTCCATAGAGGTTCAATACAATTATTACAAGCCCAAGCCGTAAGTATATCGATAAGGATAATTTCCTTTTGTATATAGGAACAAAATTGCAGAGATGTCGATTACTTCGTCTTTATAAATCTTGTATCTTGTTTTTTCGATGTGAATAACAATTGATTATGAGATTTATTCTTTTCCAATTTCTCTATTGCTAGAGATTTTGAGAAGATTCAAAGAGAAACTGTATTGAATTGAAAGAGTAAATTGAATCAACTGAACTAAAAGAGTTAAAGAGTTTAGCTAAAATACATACAGAACAACTTAACCGGAAAAACAGAAATAATAAACTGGTAATTTATTTAAAATAAAACCGAGATGACTAAACCTGCTGCAAAACCCGCCTAATGAAACCGAAGCTCCTCTTGACTTCCTCTGATGTTTGATGAAGATGATGACTATACTATGATATTCTCACAAATTATCATGGTATCATCCTCTTGACTTCCTCTGATGTTTGATGAAGATGATGACTATACTATGATATTCTCACAAATTATCATGGTATCATAGCCTAATAGAGAGATTTTCTCTGCGAAACTTAATTTCTTCAGTGATTTAGAAGATTTTGAGGTTTTCCTTTTCTTTAGCTATTAGCCTTGTGCGTGCTGAGGTTTATTTTTTTTTTTTTGACGTGTCTACACATTATATGTTCGACTTGGTTTCATAAATTTTTGATTACGATTTAATTTTGATCCAAAATATGGCAAGTAATGAACCGGGATTAACTGTGTCGAATTTAACACACACAGCAACTGCTCGCACTACATTGACACTAGCAGTTACTTCTCAAATTACTGATGGAGATAAGCATGGTTTAGCAGGCATTACTGAAGATCAATGGCAAATTATTGTTCGATTGCTCAAGACAAACCCATCGACTTCCTCAGATGATCTTGCTGGTTTGTCTTCTTACTGATGGATAGTTGACACAGGTGCTTCTCACCATATGACAAGGCACTTGGATTTATTATCGGATTTACGAACTATCGATCCTGTGTTAGTGATTCTGGTTGATGGTACTCAACGACTTGCCGTACAGGAGGGATGTATAAGATTGGGTCCTCACCTTGTTTTGAAATAAGTTTTTTATATCAAAGAATTAGAGACAGATTTAATCTCTTTAGACCAGCTCTTGGACGAGAACAATTGTATTGTTCAAATGACAAAAAAGTTTCTTCTAATACAAGACCGTTTTTCGAGGACGGTAATTGGTTTGGATAAACGTCATAACGGGACTTTCTATTTTCACGGTTTTGACCAAGCTAATTCTTAAACACTCAGAAGTTAGAAGATTAGGAGTTATGGCATAGTCGCTTGGGACATCCTTCAAAGAAAATTTTGGAGGCTTTGACTGATGTTTCTATTGGCTCTGTTTCAAATAAAGTGTGCGATACTTGTCTTCGTGCCAAACAGTCACGGGATCCGTTTTCTCTTAGTAATAAAATTGTTTCAAATAAAGTGTGCGATACTTGTCTTCGTGCCAAACAGTCACGGGATCCGTTTTCTCTTAGTAATAAAATTGCTGCTGAGATTTTTGATTTAGTGCATTGTGATGTGTGGGGATTGTACCGTACTCCATCTTCTTTTTGGTGCTCGATTTTTTCTTACTATTTTTGATGATAAATCATGATGTGTATGGATCTATTTGATGCGAGAAAAGAGTGAAACATAGTATAAGTTTCGCGAGGTTATATCCTCTGTTGAACGACAGTTTGATAGACATGTCAAAATTGTGTGTAGGGATAATGGCACGAAATTTATGTGTTTCGGATCTCATTTCTGCGAGAAGGGTATCTTACATGAGACCTCTTGTGTCGAGAGCCTAATCAAAATGGCAGAGCTGAAAGGAAACACCGACATATTTTGAATGTTGTGATCGGACCGGTTTTTAACACCGGTTTAATCAGGTTTCACCCNGACTAGAGAACTAGGTCTAGGTGGAATCTAGTAGGTGGTTGGTGGATAGTATGTCGTGGCACAACGACCTTTATAGATTTGTAAGGGTTTCACGAACCGATCTAAGGGACTCTAGAATTCTGTAAATCAGCCGACTATTCAGATGCCAATTTCGGTATAGCGGTCTCTGGATCTCCTTTCGTCCTAAAAAGTCTTTTAAAGAAAAGAAAAAGAAAAAAAACTGAACAGAAAAACACCTAAAAACTAACTGAAAACTGGATAAATATTCGGTATATCATGTTGCTCGGGCTTTACGATTTCATGCATCTTTATCGATCAAGTTCTGGGGCAAATGTATACTCACTGCTGGTT
>CM071721.1:5271352-5286890 GCA_036630335.1 Physaria fendleri | reverse complement strand
ATATTTTTCCAAATCGTCCCTATGTCTAATTTGGCTGTTCATTTGAAACTTCGTGTATTATTTTGGGGAATCAAAAGTTCGCGCATTAAAACGCTTTCTAGACAAAGTTTGAGGTTTGTTTGACATTTTTGCATTAAAACGCTTTCTAGACAAAGTTTGAGGTTTGTTTGACATTTTTCTCAATTTGAAAACTAAAAACATTTTAACCAAATATAAGAACCGGTTTATTAGTTAGTAACTCGTAAACCGAATCTATCCAGGACATCAGAGGTGGTTTCACTATTCTTTTTTTTAACCTGTCATATGATGTAATTAAAGTTATAGATAATTACAAAATAATAATTGAATTGTATTTAAAGTTATAGATAATTACAAAATAATATATGTTTTAGATAATTACAAATTAATTATTAAAAAAGTTCTGTATATACACTTTTATAATGCTGTTTCATCATCTATATATTTCTATTGAACAATGAACCAGAGCATAAAATACTAAGCCTCTTAGACAAGGAAAAAAAAAAAAAAAAAAAAAATTTGAAAACTAAAAACATTTTAACCAAATATAAGAACCGGTTTATTAGTTAGTAACTCGTAAACCGAATCTATCCAGGACATCAGAGGTGGTTTCACTATTCTTTTTTTTAACCTGTCATATGATGTAATTAAAGTTATAGATAATTACAAAATAATAATTGAATTGTATTTAAAGTTATAGATAATTACAAAATAATATATGTTTTAGATAATTACAAATTAATTATTAAAAAAGTTCTGTATATACACTTTTATAATGCTGTTTCATCATCTATATATTTCTATTGAACAATGAACCAGAGCATAAAATACTAAGCCTCTTAGACAAGGAAAAAAAAAAAAAAAAAAAACAAGTTATGGGGACTCCAAACTGGGCGGAGCTAATTCCAGACATACTGCAATGTGTTTTCGAACGATTGAGTTTCGCTTCTCTGAAACAAGCCAAATTAGTTTGTTCTTCGTGGTATTCTGTTGCGAAAGGTTGTGTTCCAAACCAAAATCAGATTCCATGGCTGGTTCTCTTCCCTCCCAAGGAAAATAGATGTCTGATGTATGTTCCTGAGGATAATAAACTTTATAGTAGTGGATATCTTGGTGTTGAGTTTGCTCAAAGTGATTTTCTAAGGAGCTGTGGAAGTTGGCTCTTGATGTTGAATGTTGCTAAGAATCTCTACATTGTCAATCCTTTTACTGGTGAGAGGGTTGATCTCCCGGTTGGTCATGAAATAATAGATCCTCGAGGTATTATACCTCGTGAAATAATAGCATTTGACGGCAAACCTTGTTTTTGGATAGATAACAAAACCAAGGATTACATAGTCGTATTGCCCATGTATAAAAAATTTACCAAAAAGGGATTTAACAACTGGCAGGATATAGACACTAAATGGAGTGAAGATGTTTTCTATGATCACAAAAAACAGAAGCTCTACGTCCATTTCTTTGAGGAGGATAATAATGGACTTGTCGATATTTGGGATTTTTCAGGAGATATGCCACATTTGGATGAGTCTGTATCTCTTCCTTGGTTTCGCTTCCATCTTCCTGATCCTCCAATTGGTCTTCCCTTTTATGAAAGAAAGACAAAGTCAAACATAGTTGTCACTGTATCCGGAGATACTGATCCTCCAATTGGTCTTCCCTTTTATGAAAGAAAGACAAAGTCAAACATAGTTGTCACTGTATCCGGAGATATTTTGATTGTATCACGTAAATCGAAAGACTGGGAACCACATTATTTTCGCATCTACAAAAGAAACGAAGTGGGAAACAAATGGGAGGATGTAAATTTTCTGGGAGACGAAGCATTGATTTATGACTTGGGTATCACTGTTACCGCTAATAGCAGCATTCGAGGGATCAAAAAGAACTCTATCTATTTCAGTAGCAGAGTGGATGATGATGCAAACGAAATATTTGTCTATGATATCAACATGGATCACCAGAAGCACTTGCCGCAACGCATCCTATCTTCCCTACCACCCTTAACCAAGGCTCGTTGGTTCTTCCCGTGCTAGTCTAACCGTTGTTCCTTTCAATGTTTTAAGCTCTTTGATTTTCTTTATAGGTTTTCTTTGTCTGTTTTTGCTTTTAATTTCTACATGTTGATGATACATTACCAACGAATCCGGTTGGTCTTGTGCATCTGTTGTTGTTTGGTCCCTGTTCTCCAGTTCTGATTCTATAAATTTGAAAACTAGGTTGTTTAAAAAAAAAAAAAAAAATTGAAAACTGGGTAAAAGATATTAGACTCTGACATTTATCAAACCTTTAACTGTTTATATCAATATCTGAGAGTTGTTTACGTACAGAAGCCATTTCATTTGCCATCTGAGCATGATCGACTTCAGAACTTGACACAGTTACAGAAGATTCAAGGCTTGTACGATCTTTCACTTTGGTTGAGAAGTAATAACAATATAAGATATACGATCACAATATTACCCCTAAAAGACAATTGTTCAAGAGTACAATAGACGAAGACTACTTAAGTCATACAACAACTTTTGATCTTTGCAGAACAAACCTACACCTTAAAGTTGCCTTTCTTAAAATCAGTTAATAGATACCAATCGGTTTTACATCTGTCACAAGAAAGTGCATGTGCAAATCTAAGTAGTTGCACCTTTAGGCTTAGGAGATGGAATCTGATGACGATAAGGTGAGGAACCAACTTGACCATGAGGACTAGACAAAGTACGAAACACAGGTTGTCCATTTCTTGGCCCGAATCCTCTACCCGACCCTGATCCAGCTTTCAAACGTTCAGCTTGCATAGTTTGGAAGTAGTAAGAAGTGCTAGCCATGTCCTTTAGATGCGGGAGAGGCTTCAGGACTTCTACCACTTCACTCATTTTGGGTCGCGGGAGAGGCTTCAGGACTTCTACCACTTCACTCATTTTGGGTCTTATTTTGGAGTCACGGCTAAGGCATTGTGCTGCAAGCTGTGTTACTTTTTGGGCTCCTTTAACGGAGAAATGACCCTCGAGCCTAGGATCAAGTAACCGATAGAATCTTCTTTTGTCCAGAAGATGTGGTCTTGCCCATTCGACAAGGTTGTGTTCACCGTTTGGTCTGTTTTTGTCCATAGATCTTCTACCAGTCAGCATTTCAAGAAGAACCACACCAAAACTGTAAACATCGCTTTTTGATGTCAAATGTCCTGCGGAGTCAAAAAAGGACAGTATTTATAGATAATCACAAACCAAACAAAATTGACGCAAATCTCATCATAGTATATTTCATCACCAAAGAAAATTAATGAATTATTGATCCATATACCAAATGGGTAGTCTCTAACTCGGTTTTTAACTTCCAATACTCAGGAGCAGAGAAGCAAGTGAAATGCGAAAACCGAAACCAGACTTACCAGTCATTACATATTCAGGAGCAGCGTAACCATATGTGCCCATGACTCGAGTAGACACATGAGTTTTGCCTTCATCAGGAGCATCTTTGGCAAGACCAAAATCTGATAATTTAGCATTGTAGTCCTGAAATCAGGAAATGGTAAGAGTTTAGAAGCAAAGAAATAGAGATGTATATATAGATGTTGATTTAAAGGAGAGGAAAACACACTGCATCCAGCAAAATATTTGAGGTTTTGAAATCTCGATAAATGACCGGCTTTAGAGCTTCTTCATGGAGGAAACTGAGACCCTTTGCAGCACCTAATGCAATCTTCATCCGAATTGACCATGGAAGAGGCAACGACCCTTCAACACGAAGCACAAGTTAATTCATAGAGAAAAGATTTAGAGTAGATAAAACAGACAAGAGCATTATGCACTTTAAACACACTTTAACACCAAGGATTTTAAAACTAGAACTATGGATGCAAGGGATTAACTTACTGATTCGTTGTTCAGTATAATTAAGGAAGATAAATCATCTAAGATTGCAAGAAAATTTCATTTTAGCTATATAGAGTCTGAAGGTTCCAACTTTAACAATATGGAGTAGATACATCTTTTATTATCGAAATCGAAAACATAAAAAGGAAAGAATTTCACTATATGGCTCAAAAAGAATGTAGTTGTTAACTTACTTCTGAAAAGGTGATTCTCCAAACTTCCTCGGGGCATAAACTCATAAACAAGCAGCCTTTGATCATCTTCGATACAATAACCCACCAGTTTAACAAGATTGGGATGGAGAAGATTACCGAGATAATTAATCTCAGCCTGCAAACAAAACAAAGACAAAGCGTCAACCAGAGAAAATGGAATTTGCCTAAGAATCACAAAAAATAACAGGTCATTTACCAAAGAACTTCTACTCAATCAAACAGCTACCAGTGAATAAGGAGGTACAACAAATTCACCAAAGGACTCCAGTCTGTCCAGAATTTCCCCCATGGGAGCTGAGAATACCTATAGCACACACGACAACAAACCATCTATGAGCAGGATAACACATGGTAACAATTATAGAAACAACAATCCACAAAGAAGAATTCATCTCAAAAGAAGGGTTTTTCTTAACTCAAAAGCACTGAAAATCCTACATAAAGCTCGAACTGCAGAGGAAAATGGACAAGAGAAAAGATCCAGAAAAAAAAGAAGAAGAAGAAGACATACCAGTGCTTGTAGAACGACTGAGAGAGGTATCAACGTCTGATGTTGTAGTTATTCACTTACTTCTGAAAAGGTGATTCTCCAAACTTCCTCGGGGCATAAACTCATAAACAAGCAGCCTTTGATCATCTTCAATACAATAACCCACCAGTTTAACAAGATTGGGATAGAGAAGATTACCTAGATCAAAGAAACAAACAGGAACCTTTACTTTTATGCTCAGTTTAACAGTGGAAAAAGGAAATAAATAGAAGGAAAGATCTTACAAGCCACTCTTTATGACCCTGAAGTCCATCAGGATTTAAGGTTTTGACAGCCACAGTAAGCCCAGTGCCAGGCTTAACAGGAGAAGTTCCGTTCTCATCAACCCATCCTTTAAAGACACAGCCAAACCCACCTTCTCCAAGAAGACTTTCGGGTCTGAAATTTCTAGTTGCCAGCTTGAGGTCAATGAAAGTAAACTTCTTTAAGTGAGAATAGATCTTAAGTTCTTCACTTATCATTGGAGTCGATAAAGAGCTTTCTTCAATGAAAGTAAACTTCTTTAAGTGAGAATAGATCTTAAGTTCTTCACTTATCATTGGAGTCGATAAAGAGCTTTCTGCATTGCTAGTTGTAGTTGTAGAAGAAACTGGGCCAACAGGTTGATCATTTGATTTCACAATTGCAGACTTACTTCCCACTGTTAAGCCAAAGAAAAAAAAAAAACACTCATTACAAAACCATCCTGTCCTCTCAACAAATGCTACTTCGAATCGAAAAAAATTGCAAGAAGACAACATGTTCACAACTTCAAAAGCAAAAGGAGAAGAAACCATTTCGCAGTCTATTAAAAAAGCAAGTCAAGAGATAAAGATTTTAAATTGAATTAGCATCAAATTAGCTTAGCTGAAATTGTCTAAGTTAGGTTAACCAACCACAATGACATTGAGGTTTTGTTCATTTTGTCAAATGGGGAAAGAAAAACCCCCTACACGGAAACAAAAGTCTTAAAACAATTATAGAAACAACAATCCACAAAGAAGAATTCATCTAAAAAAAAAAAAAAAGGGTTTTTTCTTAACTCAAAAGCACTGAAAATCGTACATCAAGGTCGAACACTGCAGAGGAAAAATGGAGAAGAGAAAAGACCCAGAAAGGCATACCAGTGCTTGTAGAACGACTGAGAGAGGTATCAACATCTGATGTTGAAGGAACACAACAAACCATAAACCTAAATTTGACCCAACACCCATTTGCTTCTTCTTGTTCTTCACCTTCACTGTGTCTGAAGTTGTTGCTCTTCCTCCTCTTCTTCTTCTTCTCGCTCTCATTAGATTTCTTCGATTGCCAATTCTCCAATACTTTGACAGAATCTAAATCCATCTCCCCCTCAAAAAGCAGTAAACGAGAATAAAAAAAAAAAAAAGGAAGGAAATTGATCAAAGTAGAACCCTAGAAAATCAAAGGGAAATTAGAGAAGAAAGAACAATCGGAGATTTAGTTGAAGTAAGATTCACTACTACTTGGAGAAAAGAAAAGATGAAATGAAGGTCGCGTAACTTTAGTCAAAAAGGGAATTGATGTTTGTGAAGAGAGAGAGAGAGAGAGAAGATGAGACGGGGCAAAAGAAGAGAGATTGGGGCATGTGTTTGTTTGCTAACTCTCTCCACAGTAAACAAAACGCATATTTGCATCCACCATTTTCTTCTGATATTCCGTAGTAAATTAATTATTGGAGGAACAAATATTCCTTTTATTCTTATACCTACATTTTAAAAAAAAAATTAATAACCTATATATCTATATTTTTCATTTGTTTATTAGTTGGAGTTTTTACAATAAAGTCGTTAATTTCACAACAATGATTCCAATAAATTACTTACCAGATACAGTAAATTACTTACCTTAGTAAAAATTTGGAATACAATTATTATTATTATTTTGATGTCTTGAGATTCTGGCCAAAAAGAAAAATCTACTGAGATTTACAGAGAGAGAGATGTAGGGTTTATTTCTTTCTTTATAAAAAGAAAATACTAATCAAAAATATCAAATTGCTTTTCAGTTTCACTTTCTTCTTTTTCGATATTAGTGAAATGAAAACATATATTTATTTAATTAGTTTTACGGTAAATGACAAAATCATTTAGATCCTTTCCTTTACAAACAGCAAGAACTTTAATGTAAGAGACTACTGTAGATTGATTTAAGTACAAACATTGCTCATTTACAGATCGTCACGGGTGGGGTGACTCATTTTTATGTTCCACGTTACCCAACTGCAGCAGGAGGTCAGTTTAGCAAATTCATTTTTCTAGCAATCTTTGGTTGAAAAAGAAAAATTTATAAGATGATTATAACTGCACTAACACAAGTGTGAGAAAATTTAAGTAGCAAAACAAAAAAAAAAAAAAAAAAAAAGGAAGAAGATAGTAAAACAAATTGGTCTGCCCTCAGGTTTTTCCATTAGAGGATGAGTTCTTATAGTTGTGGAATAGGTTTACTAGACGCTCCAGAACAGCGGCGCTTTTAGAGAAGTAACCGGAGAAACCCACCGGTGTGGAGGCGGGAGGGAAATCTTCCGGTGGCATGGCAAATGGATGAACCATTTTCTCCATAGTCTCGAGGGTCAAACATGAACCAACCTCTTGAAGCCTCTCTGGTCCCATTATCGGAAGTGTGTGTTCCCTTAGCAATGACTCTGCCTCGTCGTCTTTATTCTGCATGTTCCTCTCTGGTCCCATTATCGGAAGTGTGTGTTCCCTTAGCAATGACTCTGCCTCGTCGTCTTTATTCTGCATGTTCTCACAACGATTAGGAATTTCAAATTGTTCCTTAATTGGTTAAACAAAAAAAAAAAAAAAATCAATTCTTATAATGTCTTGTTACCTCTAAGGGAGACAAATCAGCTCCACGGCTAAATGTAAGTTCAATGCGGAATCTCTTCGGGTCCTCAAGTGATACCTCAGTGTTCTCAAAGAGCCTTAGGACAATGTAACTCATGTAATCAAGTTCTTTAGTTTTACAAAGTCGTTCCAAGGCGTTTTGACAGATGAGACTTTCTTCTCCTTGAAGTGATTCATCAAGGTTACAGTATCGAAGGACATTCATCAGCGAATGAATATGTGATTCCTGTTACAATTCATGCAATGCAAATATTAACATATTTGTTTTCAGTCAATGACACTTGCTTAAACAATCAATGGAGTAAGGAGGAAACTTACAGAAGTGAAGTATAGTCGAGTTCTCACATTTACAGAAGTGAAGTATAGTCGAGTTCTCACATGACGTTCAGGTGTCTTAACATTTGCATACCTGAAAGGAAATAAAAAGGCAATTAGTATACACCATTTGAGTAAAAAAAAAATTTAGGAAACTTGAAGGAAACCTATATATAAAAAGTGGTAGAGAAAGTAAAGACTATTATTACTTTGGGTCTAATCGGTATTTGGTTTCTTTATCATCATCTTCATCTTTATCACCCGTGCCAGGTCGTCTCAATTCATCGCTACTGACAGAAAGCTTTGGTTGACTATTTCTATCTTCCTTTTGCGACTCAGACAATGGCAATGAGACTTGTTCTTGGCTTTCTTTCAACTCAGCAACGCTCAGTGCTTCTTCTCGAGTATTTCTCAAGTCTATTAAGATTTTCCCCATTAAGCGGCGAGCAATCTTGGTTTAAAGGAATCGAAAAAACATAGATATGATCAGTTTTAGATAAAACCTATATATAAAAAGTGGTAGAGAAAGTAAAGACTATTATTACTTTGGGTCTAATCGGTATTTGGTTTCTTTATCATCATCTTCATCTTTATCACCCGTGCCAGGTCGTCTCAATTCATCGCTACTGACAGAAAGCTTTGGTTGACTATTTCTATCTTCCTTTTGCGACTCAGACAATGGCAATGAGACTTGTTCTTGGCTTTCTTTCAACTCAGCAACGCTCAGTGCTTCTTCTCGAGTATTTCTCAAGTCTATTAAGATTTTCCCCATTAAGCGGCGAGCAATCTTGGTTTAAAGGAATCGAAAAAACATAGATATGA
Organism: Physaria fendleri; assembly: GCA_036630335.1. Classification (NCBI taxonomy): domain Eukaryota; kingdom Viridiplantae; phylum Streptophyta; class Magnoliopsida; order Brassicales; family Brassicaceae; genus Physaria; species Physaria fendleri. Next base: position 5,278,252 of record CM071721.1, on the reverse strand, counting down.
TCAGTTTTAGATAAGAGTAAAATAACTACATGTAGATAGAAATTGTCACCTTTGAACCGATTAGAGTAAAATAACTACATGTAGATAGAAATTGTCACCTTTGAACCGATTTTAAGCTTTTGTTGTGGATTGATGCCATACTCATTTGGGATGACACCATCTGCAAGCAACTGCAACCAGATAACTTAGTTATAAGCGAGCTTAGTCATGCGAAATACAGATGTATCAAGAATGGTCATAGTATCAATAAGATTTAATCAGTAGTAACAAACTAACAATGCTTTAGAAAATAATGCGACTGTGCAAGCTACTATAAGAGCTTGAGGAAAAAGGGAAAGAGTCAGTTTGTTCACCTGGGCAACTTTGAAGAGTTCATCTAATCCTTTCAAATCGAGATGGGAATTATGCAGCAGGTCGTACCTGGTAAGAATAACACATTACATCATATTCAAAGACAAGTAACTAAAGGTAGGTGTAAATCTAGACATACACCAGCAACACCTAATAAAAAAAACTTACTTGCATGAATCGTAAACATCTGGAATCTGTGTGATGTCAAATCGGCTGCAATTAAACTCACTATCAGTACTACCCACAAAACTTTACTGGAAGGAAGCTGTAAATTTGAGTAGCATTAATTAAATCAAAGCATAGCTAAATCCAAAACCGAACTTACTCTTTTCTTTCATTGTAGAGATCTCTTGCAAGTTTTATCCACCGAGCAAACATCAGAAGGAACCCTTCACTACCACATGGTAATCCAGACGCAATCCGATCAGTGTCGATGTTTGTCTTGCCAAGGGCCTTTGCTTGATCGTATGGTGGAATTATATCATATGGCTCAGTGAGGTTTTCGTCCTCATCCATTGCAAGGAGTCTTACTTGTTCAGTCACATTCTTAACTAATTTCACCTAATTATTTGGAAAGTGATTCAAAACATTAAGAATCTATTCTGTTGGACTCCAGTAAATCAATTGTACGAGGCAAAAAATGGAAGAGAAAAGCTACTTTAAAACGATATATGATTGAAAAGTGTGAGTACCAATTCACGTAGGAGTTCATGAGCATTGGGAGGCAGTCCAGCTCCGTCAGTCATCCAAGGGTATTCTTCAGAGGAGAGATGTTCATTATCTATCGTCTTTGCGCCAGACTTTACAATCTCGTTCAATCTAGCCTGAGAAAGCAAGTAGAGAATCAAAACTGTTAAACTCTTCCAAAAATTAAAGGGGTATTTCAGGACTCTATTTATCCTCTTCGAGAAAATAGTAAGGACTTTTAGTAACAGAATGGATCTTGTTGGCCCCAAGCAAATGATTTGGATGAATTGCCAAAATTTGATTGATACACAATAAAGATGCTCATCGGATCAAGGAAAAACCTTAGCCGCTTCCATTTCAATGCTGGCATTATCAAGACCATCCAACATGGAAGAGTCCTTGCTAACCAAAGAAACCTACAGAAAGAAGATAATAAATTAGTGATCATATGACATTACAAAGCACCACCAGACCTCAGTAAGAGAAAAGGGCAAACCAGGATTGGCGTCAACTGTCCTTCTAGGTCAAGCAGGCCTTTAGCAAAAGCCGCTGCAGACATCTGTCAATAATGTAAGTAAGTATTGAAACTTAAAGCATATGTTCAAATCTGAATATCATATCTTCATCTTCAACACTAAAAGCGTGAAGCTGTACCTGAACACGTCCCTCATCAGAGCTGTAAATTTTAAGGTCATGACGGTATGTACTATGGAGACGAAGTAAACCAGTCCCTTCACCTGGATACATATTGTTTCGAAAGTATCTACCAAGTTCTTCTGCCTGCAGGGAAAGCATATACATAAAAAAGATTAGACAAGACTACACCAATGACAAGCACTTGTGTTAGATAAGCTGCCACATGATATCTCGAATTTTGCAAAGTGTATAATGTTATTTTCTGATATTGAATGATAGTATACCTGCTTTCTACCAGCGTGAGTTAAAACACCACCATATTTCAAAACCATAAGGGCCTCTACTGGTCTCTCTTCTTCGCCTTCACCATCTCAAAACCATAAGGGCCTCTACTGGTCTCTCTTCTTCGCCTTCACCATCGTTTTTTGGTATTTTAACCCACTTCAGTGGCTTCAGTTGAACCTTCCTGTATATACCAGAGAAATGTCCACCCTGCATATCAAAGTTTTATAATATGAGGGAGGGCTTACAGAGGAAAAGCCAATTTCTCTACAATGACATGAAAGTAACAAAAATATCTAGATATGCTACCTCTTCAAGGACTGCTTTGACTTGCCGAAGCTTCTCAGCATGTTCAAGGTCTTCTGCATCACTATCACTTTCACGGCCGGGTCTAAAGATAAAAAAGAAAGACCATAAGGTTCTTACCAGATATTTCAACTGTCAACGCGATTTGCAACGGCAGAAAATGAAGCATGCTACTTCGTTTTTAAGAAAGCTTTGATGGGACAGAAAAAAAAAGTCCCTTGGAAGACTTTGGTGAGCAGAATATAGCACGATGATTCTCAGTGTTTACAGAAAAAGTAGCTCACATCAGAGAAACATCGGAAATGTTATGATGTTTCAAGAATAATTTTACTTTCAATCAAATACATGGTACTTTTATTCCATTCACCAAATTCTTCAATCCATTGGATTTGTGCCATAATAAGAATTGTGCAGCTGAATCGGCAAGGAAAAACGCTGGACCGAACATGTTTTGATATCAAGACACGAATAAATAAGTTCAGGGTTCTACCTTGTACGGGGAACTAGAATTCTTGTAGCATCTAATAGATCTTGCAACTGGACGGCACTTTTAAGTTTAGTCTGCAAATGAGGAAAATTGATACAGTATAGGCAAATTAATCAAGGCAAGATGAAGTTGGTAATAGGAGTCTTGAGCCTCTTACTTCAGCTCTTGGTTTTCCACCATTGTACTTCAACATTAGGTTTAATAGTTTTTCCTCTGTAACTTTTAGTTTCACTTTTTGTTTGGGAGTTCTATCTCCGCTGTCATACAAAACAAAGTTTAAAGTTCCTCAGATCCTGGCTAAACAGAAAGAAGGACAAATAAAAGTAAAGGGAATTATATGCTATCATCACATACTGTCTAATAACAGCAATGACACAACGCAGCTCTTCTGACTGCCCAAAAGTGCCGATGATGCCACTTCCCTGGCGAGTTAGTCCTTCGTTAGGTTGTACACGTTCATCGACCTTCCATGGCAAAGTTGGAGGAAGAGTCGATGAAAGATGAGGAGCCTTTGCATCCAAACACATTTTCCTTAGCACACAAGCAGCATCGTCGTAATACCTTATAGTACAGGAGGTTTGTGAATGATTTAATATTGAAACGTACTTTTTGAGAGTTTAAGAAAGAGGCAACAGCAAGCCAGACCAAAAACCAATTCATCATTCCACGTTGAATACAGAAAATAAGAATGAGGTTTATAACTATATGGCATCATTTCTATTGCCAGCACAGAAGATGGGACAGAGATGAATGATTGTCCTCTATGAGTGGCCCTAATACATTTCGCTTCTGCATTTAGTGGGTAAAAATTGTATTGATTAACTAACACTACTCAAGATTTCTAGGGCGGTGTTGACGTACAGGATTTTCAAACTAAAGCTGGGGCAGCTACAAGCCTACAATGCAAATTAAGCTTCTTCTAAAACCTTGGCCTATATGTAACCTTTCCATTTCCCTACCAAGATAAAAAGACCTATGGTTTGCAGAGAAAAATAATACTAAAAAATATTAACTTACTTATACGAGTTCTTCACAAAACTCCAACCATTTACATCGCAAACATATGAACAGCCCTCAGATCGTAGGAGGTCAAACCCACATACCTGAAATGTGAAAAACGTTGAAGAGATTACTACATGTAACACGAAAACAGAAAGCACCTTTATAGGAGAATACAGCCATATAAAACATAGCAAAAGCCACAAGATTGAACTCAAACTTACAGCTTGCCTAAATGCAATGCAAACTTCTCTAGCCATTTGCTTTTCAGCAGGTGTTAGCAGTACTGGATATCTCACCTGTTCAATAAATTAAAAATAAGATAATGATAAACAAATCTAAACATCAACGTTTTACACCTGCGTGAAACATTTGCAATGCTTCTCATTATCATCAGCAGGTATTGATACTCTATTCAAACTGTAGCCCTTTAAAAATGATTGGAAGACTTACTTCCTTCCCATCTGTATTCCTCATAACAACACCATCTACGACAGGGGACTTTCTTGCTTCTGCATGTGCATATTCAGGACCCACTGTGTAGACCTGTGTTTACCAGGAAAATTGTTAGTTGAGAACCCATGAAATCCAAGTTGTGCAGAACAAATAGGATCAACATCAGCTCGTGGAAAGTCACGCAGTATGTAAGTACTATAAATAGGTAAGCCTGTAAAGAAACATAGGACTTTAACATGGAAATCCCCTGCACGGAGGCACTTGGTACCAATAACGGTACAAATGTATACTCAGAAAGGTTTAAATTGTCCAAAAGATGGGACTGTGAGCTTATTGAAAAACGTGTGGATAGCTAAGGATCCCAACCTTGACATCGGTTCCTCCAGTGGCCATAAACTCTTCGTATATATAAGAACCTTCTCTCCGTACCCTTCTGACGTCAGGATGAAACTCACTTGATCGGTTCCCAATCTATGGTAAAATGGGAAACAAAATCTACTAAGCAGAAAGGGATAATTAAATAATTTATTACAACATTATTTGATAACCAGTTCAATCCAGAGCAGAGAGGTTATGCAGAAAGATGCAATACCTTGCGAAACAATTCTTTCATACCACCACCTGCCGAGCTAGGGTAGTATATCATTATACTATGGTCATCTCCTGTACACGCAAAAAGAATGCCAATTGTTAGCCGATTACAGGAGATCTGCAAACTAGAAGATTCATAGAGCTAGGAGGATAGCAGAATCTTATAACAACCAACGACATTAAATGAGGAAACAGCCTTCGATTATGTTTAAAATTAGTTGCCAGAAGAAACAAATCAACACACTCATGAAATTTCAGGCAACTCTATTAGCTTCGACCGGCACAGAAGGAAGTAGCAGATTGATTACAACTTTAGAAATAAGAATTTTTTTTATGAAGTATCACATACATGAATAACACTTTTATGAAGTTTAGATTTGAGTTAATGGATGGACAGCTAATAAGCTGAGAGTCCGAGACAAACTCACCATTGACCGGCTTTTCCACAAATGGCTTCCAGAAGCGTTCACCATTGACCTCCACAAAATCTTCTTCTTCCACAAAATAATCAAGGTCTTGATTTGGTACCTTTCTATTGACACATGCGTACCGAGGAACAGGGATGCCATACCTTTCTAAATGCTGTAGATGCACATAAGTAGTTTTCTTTATTAGTAAATAGGGAAAGTAGGCAGCTCTTCTTTGTCACTGACGCTGAATAGTTTGAAGAATTAAAAGTGCGCAAAACCAACTATCTTGCAGTCTAAAATGCTTACCTCATACACCTTCCGGCGATCATGAAGAAGATACTGAGGATCTAATTCATTCACTAAAAATGGCCTGAATAACAGAAGTTCAAACATCACACCTCGGAAGCCAAATTCATTTAGTATTCACCAAAAGCTAAGGCACCTTTTATATGGAGCCAACAGCCAAAAAAAAAAAGGGGCAGAACTCACTTTCTTAAAGCAGCATATGCTTGAGCCTTCTCAAGAGGATATCCAGATGAATGAAAAGCAATCAAGCAGTCACAAATGGGCCAACTGAAACAGCAAACCTACTTGTAAAGATTTGATTCCAGTATATACTTTGTACCTGATGTATATTCATCTACACTATATCCTAATAAACTAATAAAGAATCATTCATAACCACCGTTAACGTTATAGGATAGCAAAAGCCAAAACTGAGCTCTATATCACCATACCTTTCTATTGGATCTTCAAGTATAACTTTTCACCATACCTTTCTATTGGATCTTCAAGTATAACTTTATCCCCAAAATATAAGATCTGCGAATAAAGTTGCAACAAAAGTGAATGAGATCATAAAAGAGAAAATGGAATATACCAAAGAATCTACAAAGACAAAGCGTCAACAACTTTTGGCTGACTAATGCCAACAACTTGAAAAGGCAAAAAAGGCTACTCAGAAGCATCTTCTAGTAACATTTGACAAAGAAATCACAATAATAACTGGTCATTCAATCCAAAAACAATCTTTCTCCAAAATAAATGAACATACTACAAAAGTACAAACAAAAAATTATCACAAAAAAAAAAAAAAAAGTCTGATATTCAACCCCATCAAGCAGATACCCGTGAATAAGGAGGTACCTCAAATTCACCAAAGGACTCTAGTCTGTCAAGAATTTCCCCCATGGGAGCTGAGAATACCTAAAACACACACAACAACAAACCATTTATGAGCAAGATAACACATAGTGACCAGTCATCATCAAGCCGTGTTAATATCAGAACCAAAAGAGCTCGAAATACATATAGCATCCGAATCTGTTCGTCACTACAAAACGCGAGAAGCAAAAAAAAAAAAAAAAAAAAGGAAAAAAAAAAAAAAAAAAAAAAGGAAACAGAACCTCGGAGCCGCATTTCACCTTCTTTTCCATGACGCAGACTCCAATCTTTATCTTCTTCTCGTCACCAACAACACCTACTCCTTCCATCTCCATCCTCTTACCTTTTTCTATATATGTTTTCCTTGTTCCTATGCCTCGCTTTTCTACACAACAACGTTCGCTCTCTCTTAAATCACAGATTCACAAATCAAACAAAAATTATTCACTACTTCTCGTCATGATCAATCTGTTCGAGTATTATAAGCGGAAACGAACAAATCCTCCGTTAAGAAAAAAAAAAAAAAAAAAA
>CM071721.1:5257132-5271286 GCA_036630335.1 Physaria fendleri | reverse complement strand
ATATCTTAAACAGCGGTGAGCACGAGGAGAGAGAAGGGACACTCATGCGTCACAGACTGTTGCGTTAAAAAAAAAAAAAAAAAAATTAAATTTTTTAAAAATATGCTTATAATTGAAAATTAGTAGTCAGCATCCTTGGACCGAAATGGACCTAACGGCTTAACGTTATATTATAAGAAATATGATTAATGAAATGTGATTTTTTTAAAAAAAAATATCAGATGGTCCATGGTGTCGTCCATCAAGTTTACATCAAAAGCTATAATTAATGTCATTATTAGGATTTGGTATTTATATTTGGTTCATTGGGGAAAAAGGGTGTGGAAGGATAAGATCTTGATAGGATTCTGGAATATGCAATAAGAAAGAAAATGTAATTTAGCTTTTTGGTTGCTTTCTAGCCTTTATTATTCCCAAAAAGTTTTTGCATAAGAGTTAAAAAAGGTTCCAAACAAAACACATCCCGAATGGTGTCATTTTCAGAGTTCGTGACTTTAATTTTAAAAATGTAGTAACAACTATTAACGTTAGGTATACATTTCGATTTGAATTCTATATAAGTAACTTATTTCAATGTTCTTAAAAATAATAATAGTAGAACCAAGTGTGTATATATACAAGTATTTTGTGTACTTATCTTTCACGTATCAGCTATCAAATACAAAGAAAATATGAGGAATATATATTATCTCCAAATGGATTAATGTCTTCTTCTCAAGTTGGGTTGTAGTTGAAATGTCAATGACTACCACAAAAAAGGAAGAAAAATCAATAAGATAAGAGTATTATATATACTTGGACACATTGAAAAAGGAGTTAACCTTTGGGGATGATTTTTTTTTAAAAAGGATGGGAAGGAATAATGAGAGTTTCGAGGGAAATATGTGTCGCATGTCAGAATTCCAGTTTGAGATTCGAAACAACTTTGGGGGTTCCAGTGATAAGCTCACAGTAAATGTAAATGAATGAATCATCTCACAGATCAAGTATTTAATATTATGAATTAAGTAAAAGTTACTATATTAATTCTTCTAATGACCGTGATTATACCTACCACTTTAACAGACAAATACTATTAGATCTACCATCTTTTTTAATGTAAACTAAGAAGACATGTGTATGTATGATCTTTACATAGCTAGCTAATTTTCTGAGTGTTAAAAGACTATATATATCAGCTTCCATCTTGGTTGATTTAGTTTTAACTTTTGTGAACTTATTTATGTTATGTGCTCATTCAAGGAATGTGGTTCGTTTGCCACTACATGTTGTCCATCCCTACTTTTGAACCGTACTTGTATTTTATCGGCGGCATGGCCTGCATGTCTTCCACTCCAACCGATGGATCCAACATTCCAGTAATAGTCTGAACTAAAATCTTAAAATGGTGTTTACTTAGCAAGATCACGATTAAAGAGTTTATATGTGACTTTTGTTTGCTAATAAGATTTATTGGTCGAATATTTTTCTTTTGTTTCGTTAACATCCCACTTTTAGCAGTTTCAGTTCAACCAGTCCAACTGTCGTATTAGTCTTACCATTGGTATCCCAAAATGTGAGCACATAACATAAATGTGACTTCTACTTATTCCTTACCGACGACATTCTGGTTCTTCCTATTTGTTCCTGATTTGCTTATTCCTCAAACCAAAACTTATTTTAGTAATCCTCAATTCATATTACTGAATTACTGCTTCACTTTTAATTGGTTGATCCATCGTGAAAACAATTACTAGACTTCTGCTCAGAAATATGAGTTTATTTCTCATTGATTCCAAAAGAATCTCTGAAGTCTGACATGTGAATTCTCATATACTCATCACAGCAGAATACTATAATTACAAAACTATAGTATTTTTGAACTTTAAAAAAAAAAAATTAAACAAAGAGATCAGAGTTTGGTTAAAGAAATTTCAGTCACGGTTTATCTGAAACACGGACCAATTTGTTCATCATCATATCTCTTTTTTTTCTTATCCCTTCCTCATCAGCTAAACAAAATCAATTTGAATAAAACAAGAAATAGGAAAATACAATAAAAAGATTTCTGCAACTTGGAAGAAGAACGCTATAGATCATCAGAGAATTTAAATACTAATAATCATGAAGATTTCTCCATCATATTGTTGCAGTATTATTATCTCATCACCTGATCTAATTCTTGCACTATCTAATTCGAAATCCAAAGATCTACTACATAGAAAATTGCAAGAAGAAAAATGAAAAATGAACAAAGAATCCAAACTCGCGTTGTGTCTTCGATAAGAGCAAGCAGCTCAAAGCCTCATCAAGCCTTGTGGTTTGTATATTATAAAGGTCCCAAACGGTAGGCGGCGAGTCTTATGTTTTACGAGAAAACCCTAGCGTGTATGGGCTTTTCATAAGGCCCGATTAATTTAAAAGCCCAATAGAAATTCGTTCACGGCCCAACTAATCTGATAAAGTATTAATTTACCAGTCAAGCAGCAAAACATAGACAAAAGTGAAATATCAAACTCTCTCTCTTTCTCTCTTGTTTGTTCGAAATTTTCCTGTGTGTGTTTTCGCTGCTAACTCCTTTGAAAATCCTCTAATCTGCTTCGTTCCTTTTCGATTCTGTGTTCTACTTATCGTCTCTTATCATCGCGTTTCATATTGGGTTCAGTCTGTTTCACCGGTAAATTTGGGGTTTTCACTGAATTTTCCTCTTTCTCTCTCTCTGTGTATGATTGCTGATGATCAAAGTGCTTCTTCCCAATTATGTTCTCTTTTCAGAGATCCGACTATTTAATTTCATTTACTACACTTCGTTTCTCGTGAAAATCCTCATACAATAAGTTTCACCTAGAGAATTTTGACTTCTTAACCCCTTTATATACTTCTGATTTCGATAAATCTTATGACTAATGACTTTAATTTGACATTTTTACAGCGATGAAGCGGACAAGAGATGATGTATATGCCTCTGGGTCTCAATTTAAACGTTCTCGAGCCGAATTGTGAGTTCTTTCTAGGTCACTTCAAAATCAATCCCCTACCCTAGCTATGTGATTTTTTGTTGCTCTTTTAGCAGAGGTTTTCAATTTTATGACGGATGTGATGGGTCGATCTTGGTTTTAGAGTGAAATAATTTGTTTGGAACAAGTTATTGAATTGATTGATTAGATATTATTTGGTGCAGATATGGGCAATCTCCGGTCCCCAACAGCGGTGACACCGACGACGAGGGAGGAAGAGGGAGAATTGTTGGTGGGGAAATTTCTTCTCAGAAATTGACAACCAATGACGCCTTGGCATACCTACAGGAAGTAAAAGAGATGTTTCAAGATCAAAGGGAGAAATATGATAGGTTCCTCGAGGTTATGAAAGATTTTAAGGCTCAAAGGTAAGGTCTTTTGACTTTATATCGACTTGAAATTTCAAGTGCTGAGTTAGTAAATTTTATTAGGCGGTCATCAAATTAATTCTTCCTCTTACATTTTCAGAACTGACACAGGCGGTGTGATTGCACGAGTGAAGGAATTGTTTAAGGGACATAACAATCTGATATATGGATTCAACACCTTTTTGCCAAAGGGATATGAAATAACACTTATTGAAGAAGAAGAAGCTCTGCCAAAGAAGACTGTTGAATTCAAAGAGGCTGTAAATTTTGTGAATAAAATTAAGGTGCCTTCTAAATGTCTCTTATCCTTCTCTTAAGAAGTGCACCTTACACTAGTGTCTCAATGTGCGAGTTTCTTTTTGGTCACTGCAGAAGCGGTTCAAGCACAAAGAACATGTCTATAAATCTTTCTTGGGAATTTTGAATATGTACCGAGAGGAGAACAAGGAAATTAGTGAGGTTTACAGTGAGGTAATATACGTCATCTCTTCTTTAATGCCATTCATCTCTCCTGTGATGCCATTCCAAACTTGTTTAAAAAATTTCTAACCTTCAAATACATGTGCTCTAGGTATCCATTCTTTTGGAGGGCCACTTGGATTTGCTTGAGGGGTTTACTAGATTTTTGCCAGCGTCTTTGCCATCTCATTCAGCAGCGCAGCATAGCCGGAGTCAGGCCCAACGGTACAATGATCGAGGATCCGACCCTCCTCTAATTCGTCAGATGCAAGTGGAAAAGGTATGCTATTTCTTTGGTATTTTTACCTGTTCCATTTTTCTCAGGTATCTCAAGTTCTCAACTTTGTGTCCACTAAAACTTTTTATCACCAGGAACGACGACGTGAAAGAGCTTTTGCTTCTAACGGTGATTGTAGTGTTGAAAATTATGACCTTAATGATGATAAATCGATGGTGAAAATGCAAAGAGAGCAGCAGAAGCGCTATGATAAGGAGCACAAAACAAGGAGAGGCCGTGATTTTGATGATAGAGAACCAGAGCAAGATAACCTACACCATTTTACAGAGAAAAGGAAATCGTCCAGAAGAGCTGAAGGTCTTGAAGTATATTCTGGTTCTGCTTCACATTCTGATAAAGAAAATTTGAAAAGTAAGTCAACTCCTGTCAATCATATGTTTATTTGCTTGGTCCATTTTCTATATTTCCAGAGTCCCAAAACAGTGGACACCTTAATTCTTTCTCTTAGCTCTTAAGAGAGAATTTATTTTCCAATTTTATCACCTCGTGGTTTCTATGGTGCAAAGAGTCTGCGTCTGTTTCCTAAGTTATTTAATTTCTTTATGGTAGGCATGTGCAACCAAGCATTTTCTTTTTGTGAGAAAGTCAAGGAGAGATTATGCAGCCAAGATGATTATCAAGCATTCTTGAAGTGCCTTAATATTTTTGGCAACGGAATAATCCAAAGGAAGGATCTGCATAATTTGGTATTCAATTTGTGATCAGTGGTTGATCTTGTGGTAACGCTCAGGCTATTGTATCAAATCCCATTCTTTTTCTTTCAGGTTTCTGATCTTCTTGGGAAATTTCCTGATCTGATGGACGAGTTCAACCAGTTCTTCGAGCAGTGTGAGAGTATTGGTATTCAAAATACCTAATTTCATTTTAGTATTAATTGGCAATTTTTTTCTTTTTGATGGTCATTTCTTTTGCAGATGGATTTCAGCACCTTGCTGGTGTTATGAGCAAAAGTATGCTTCTATTTTGAACTTCTTGGCTATGAATAATATTGTCTCTTGCCTTCTTACATTGTACTGACATTGCTAGTACACTTGCGGCAGAATCATTCAGCAGCGAAGAAAAAGTGTCTAGGCCAATGAAGGTGGAAGAGAAAGAAAGAGAACAGAAGCCTGACCTCGAGGCTGTTAAGGAAACGGAGCAGTACAAGGAGTACATGGGAAAATCTATTCAAGAGCTCGATCTCTCTGATTGCGAGTGTTGTACTCCGAGTTACCGGCTTCTGCCTGCGGATGTAATTAAGCTTTTATAAGTTTATTTTTGACTTGCATTTTTAGTATGTTAACTGGATAATACTTGCTATAATTGCAGTATCCGATAGCAACTGCGAGTGAGAGATCGGAGCTAGGAGCTGAGGTTTTAAATGATCGTTGGGTATCTGTCACTTCAGGAAGTGAAGACTATTCATTTAAGCACATGCGCAGAAACCAATATGAAGAGAGTTTGTTCAAATGCGAAGATGATAGGTATATCATATACTTATATTAGATATATGTTAATTTACATTTTTACTTAGAAGTAATGGGTCTTTTATGTTATTTACTGCTTTTAACAGATTTGAGTTAGACATGTTGCTGGAATCTGTGCGCTCCGCGGCCAGAAGTGTAGAAACTTTGTTTAACATCATTACAGAGAAGAAAATAAATATTTCTGGCTCCATCAGGATCGAAGACCATTTGACGGGTCTGTATACTTTTCTTGTAGTTATATCTCCACTCTTCTCTGATTTTGGAGCTGTCATATGTTTGATTATTAACTTTGCCATTTTCTTATTGACAAATATACAGCCCTAAATTTAAGGTGTATTGAGCGGATTTATGGCGATCATGGTCTTGACATGATTGATATATTACATAAGAATCCTGCCGGTGCACTTCCTGTCATCCTAACTCGTTTAAAGCAGAAACAGGATGAATGGAAGAAATGCCGTGAAGATTTTGATAAGGTCTGGGCAAACGTATATGCAAAAAACCATTACAAGTCACTTGATCACCGCAGCTTCTACTTCAAGCAACAAGATTCAAAAAACTTGAGTGCAAAATGTAAGTAGACTTATACAAGCTGCAAGCAAATATATATTCAAACAGTTCCTTTATCCTCATTGTTTTCTATTCTTACCATTGTTTTGTGAACCAGCATTGGTGGCTGAAATTAAGGAGCTGAAAGAGAAGTCTCAAAATGAGGATGATCTTCTATTGTCTATTTCTGCTGGTTACAGACAACCCATAAATCCTAATCTTGAATATGAGTATTTCAGCAGGTCTATCCATGAAGACCTGTATAAGCTAGTCCAATTTTCTTGCCAGGAGTTATCTTCTACAAAAGAACAGATCAGTAAAGTCCTGAGGCTTTGGGAAAATTTCCTTGAGGCACTGCTGGGTATTCCTCCCAGGGAAAAGGGCACAAATCCTGTTGAAGACGTTGTGATAAAACCCAAGACTCTCAATATGAATAACAGTACATCTACTAAAGGGGAGGTTTCTGCGAGTTCTGGAGCCAACGCAGAAAGTTTGGCTTCTAGGAAACTAAAATCTTCTGCCAATGTAGATGAGAATGCTTCATCTGGGGCAAACCGTGGTGGGATTGGTTTGTTAGACAAGGATTTCACAAGGAAAGAAAATCTTAATCAATCTGATACGGCCAGCAGCGATGTTACGGCCTGTTCTGCTGTGAAATCCCAGATAGAAGAAGAGATTAGAAATGGAACCGATGTAAGAATTGGAATGCCTATCCCGTTGGATATCAGCGAAAAAGCAGCCACCTTGAGTGTATCAATACCAAGTGTGGAAGAAATCAATTATGATGTTGTAGGAAAGGATGATGTGGCAGGTACTTTCCATATGTTACTAATTAAACTATTTTCTGCTGCTTGTCTATCTGTGTTGATATTTGTTACTTTACAATTCAGCTTCACATGATGTTGAAGCCAAACTAAGCAACACTCTCAGTGATATACACCATGATGTAGATAGCATTGAAACTGTTCATTTGATTCAGGTAATACTATCAATTGCTCGTGGTAAAGTATTGATACATTTCACCTAACCCGCTATTGCCCAGGGGTTTCCTTGGATTAGGGATGTAGTTCCCATGGAGTACTACAGTACTACATATGGGGCCATGGGTGATATTAGTAAAAATGTGTTTTATTTTATATAGTATGCTTTTCTGGACCCTTTTGCTAAACTGTCCTTTCATTTTACAAGGGAGATGAAGCTGGCAATTCAAAAGTTTTGGCAAATGGGATAAGGTCAGATTCTTCTAAAGGTACTGGGAATTCTGATGAACCTGAAGGGACACCCACAATTGAGAAGGAGGAAGGTGAATTGTCACCGAACGGTGATTTTGAAGACAACTTTGGTGTTTATGAAGATCTTGGGGTGAAGTCCACGTCCAAACCAGAGAACCCAGCAGATACCGAAGTTGAGAATGAGGATAATGCGGATGAAGGTGATAGTGAACATGATTCTGAGGGTGGTGAGGATGCATCTGGAACTGAATCTGGTGGCGACGAATGTTCACAGGACAAAAACAGAGAAGAGGAAGATGGTGAGCATGGTGATAAACCTGAGAGTGAAGGGGAAGCGGAGGAAATGGATTCACATCTCTTAGAAGGAGACATTGAGTTGCTTCCGCATTCAGAACGTGTTCTGTTGTCAGTCAGACCCCTTTCAAAGCATGTAGCAGCAGTTTTAGGCGATGAGAAGACCAAAGATTCCCGAGTTTTCTATGGGAATGATGACTTTTATGTTCTATTTAGGCTTCACCAAGTGAGTGCCTCGTTTACTATAATTTTACCAAATTATTTACGGACATTTCTACTCTCTAGCAAAGATTAAGTGGTGCATTTTCAGATCCTGTACGAGAGAATTTTGTCTGCCAAAAGAAACTGCTCAGGCGGTGGAGTGAAATCGAAAAACTCAAAGGATCACAATTCCCTAGATCCTTATGCGAGGTACCTTCCTTTGTACAATTGTTTCATCTAGCATTTATAGATATCCAATACTTTTTTCCCCATCAAAATATGATATGTATGATATTACAGGTTTATGAAGGTTTTATATGATTTGCTTGATGGATCTGTTGAAAATCAGAAGTTTGAGGATGAGTGCAGAGCTATAATTGGGAATCAATCATATGTGTTATTCACGTTGGACAAACTGATATACAAATTGGTTAAGCAGGTTGATTACTGACACAAGTGGTTTATTGAATTATCGAGATTATGTTACATTCAATTTAATGTTCTAATATTATCAATCTGCAGCTTCAAGCTATTGTAGCTGATGAGATGGACAATAAGCTGCTTCAGTTGTATGAGTATGAGAAATCCCGGAAACCAGGAAGGGTTGTCGACTCTGTGTATTATGAAAATGCCAGGGTTCTCCTACACGAGGAAAATATTTACCGGATGGAATGTGTATGAACTTTTGTGACTCTCTTATCTCTCCCGGTCTTCATACATCAATGTGGAACCTAATTACCTTTTTTTCATTTATATGCAGTCATCCTCACCATCACGTTTATCTATTCAACTTATGGATAACATAATGGAGAAGCCCGAAGCGTATGCAGTTTCTGTGGATCCCACATTCGCAAGTTATTTGCAAACTGAGTTTCTTCCCACCTCCTCAGTGAAAACAGAAGGACATGACATTGTCTTAAAAAGGTACATATCTAATTCTCTTTCTTTAGGCTTTTGCATAAACCTCTACGTTCATGAAACTGCATTAAATTGGTAGATTCGGTCTCATTGATATGCTTGCAGGTTATATGTATGTATAGGTTTGTTCTTCTTTTTCTCTTCTACTGGACCCGTCCAGGACACAACGATAGTTATGTATTTAAACCAAATCTGTCTTTGGTCGATTTTGGCAGGAATCTGCGTCCATACACCGGGTTGTGTGATCTTACATCACTCTGTAAAGCTATGGAAGGTGTCGAAGTATTAAATGGCTTGGAGTGCAAGATGTCTTGCTCTTCTTCCAAGGTACAACATTTTGTCTCAGAAATTATCAAACTTATCCACTATAACCGATTTCAACCAGTTCATCCTTACTTATTCAAAAGCATTCAAAATTATGTAATGAATCACTCAATATATATACATGCACCTTTTGTAGATCTCGTACGTCTTGGACACAGAGGATTTCTTCCACAGAAAGAAGAAGAAAAGGAAGACGGAAGAGTTAATGAAACATGACAAAGATAGAGTAGAAAGGTTTCACAGGTTTCTCTCAGCTTCAAGATGACAATAACGAAGTTCCCTCTTGGGTTTTCATCTTTCTTTTACAACAACAGCAACACAAGTAAAAGGTTAAAACCGAGAAGTCACACAAGTTATCAGCAACAATTCCCAACTTTGGTCTTGATATTTCTTACTATACTGATTATAAGATAAGATGTAGAGAGATGCACAGAGTAGGGAACAGAACTATGAAAACAACAATGGTGGGTTGATAGGTAACTAAATGTATCAAGTGTCAAGTCCATTTAGTGTTTAATATTAGTGTGTGTACACTCGAAGAGAATTGTTGTTGTAAATATGGGGGAAGCACTGGTTTAATATATATAGATAGACCCAAAAGAAACCTCCTTCATCATCTACTTCATATTTCAAGATTATGAAATCAAATTAGAAAATAAGAGTTTCTTCATCATCTGCTTCAAGATTATCTTTTGTTTCTTTAAAGTTTTCTCTATTTTCGGTATTTTTGTTCAATAATGGTCGAGATAGTGACTAAGCTATAGTCTATAGAAGTGAACTGGTAACAACAAAAAAAGATATCAAATCCGGACATGAAGATCGAGTAGTAATTTTAGGAAAACTATCAAAGAGGGGTTTCACTTTGATACTAAATTATGGATAGAAGACCCCTGCAATGCAATGCAATGCAACCGATGTTGATGTTCATCAATCCAAAAAGTGGAGAGGATATTTTGATGTAGTTTAGCAATAGTAACCGGAGGACGTTTATAAGTAACCATTGTTATTCTCATATTTTCACTGCGTTGTAACAATCTTGTCTTAGCCATCTCCAGTCTGCATATGCCGCGAATCTCAACGAAACCATACATCAATCCATTTTGTCTAATTCTGTTGTTGAACATAGGTTCGGATTCTCAGATTCTGATGTTCCTATTAACAATGTTGAGTTTAGGGCTAACACCAACATAAACATCAACATCATCACTTTGCTTTGTTCTTGTTTCATCATCTTTGACAAGCTATGTTCTCACAAAACAATAAAGTTTTTAACTACATTGTCTAGAGATGTTGAGATACTGTTTCCTATATATAAAAAGAAAATGTTCTTAATTATAACATAACAAGTTTGACTGAAAAGATTCGGAGATCTACTACATACATATTAGGAAATTCAGAGTCAATTAAGAGATGGTATCAAGTGAAGTATATATTTCTCAAGAAATCATTCTTGTCCATCTTTGATGTAAAATACTAAAATTGGGATCCACAATAGTTTTGCAGAATCTTTAATTATCTTATTATATAAAGTTGGGTTTCAAAGACGATACTTAATTAGATCGCGACATGTGTCATATAAGGTTAATCTAAATCGTTGATTTAAAAAAGTATGAATGTTAAAAAGTTTCAAATACGATACTTAACGAGATCGCGACATGTGTCATATAAGGTTAATCTAAACCGTTGATTTAAAAAATTATGAATGTTAAAAATTTAAAGACGATACTTAACGAGATCGCGACATGTGTCATATAAGGTTAATCTAAATCGTTAAAGACGATACTTAACGAGATCGCGACATGTGTCATATAAGGTTAATCTAAATCGTTGATTTAAAAAAGTATGAATGTTAAAAATTTGGAAACTAAATTTAAAAAGTATGAATGTTAAATATTTGAAAACTAAATATTTACATTCTTAAAAAATCTTATATATTTAAATATCTTATTATATAAAGTTGGGTTGGAACATTATATGAGTTGAAGTCGATATGTTGGATAAGGAGCCCTCTATTACATCGGATTTCTGTTTGACACAAATTTATAAAGAAACATATATTTTATTTTCTGTTTGACACAAATTTATAAAGAAACATATATTTTATAACGAGTAAGAGACTAACTAGATTTATAACAGAGAGAGGAAGATCTATAATCTAGAACGAATAGGAGATACCAGAGACCGCGGTGACTCACGGCGGTGCACGGTGGTTTCCGATTTTTTGGCTTTCGAACCGGCTTAGAAGCTTCTCCTTGCTTCTGCGGTGTCGGCTTCACTATCTGAGCTCCGATATGGTCACTGTGACATACAGATGTGTCGGCTTTAAATTTCCACTCGTGTAACCGTTTAATGCTAAAGCTAATACGATAATTCAAATATGTAATTTGAATTATCAACAATCTATAAATAAAAAAATTCAAATATTCTAGAACTTATACTATAATTTAATGCTAAAACTAATCGAATTAAATCAAATGGAAGTTTTTTTTGAATTGAAGAGTTATTTTTTTTTTTTATTTACATAGTAAAACTAAAGAGAATTTTGGGTCACAGAAACTCTTAAATGTCCAAAAAAATTCAAATATTCTAGAACTTATACTATAATTTAATGCTAAAACTAATCGAATTAAATCAAATGGAAGTTTTTTTTGAATTGAAGAGTTATTTTTTTTTTTTATTTACATAGTAAAACTAAAGAGAATTTTGGGTCACAGAAACTCTTAAATGTCCCTTGGAGATATAAATTTCAAACATCACATCTAAGCAAAAAACTTTTCTCTATTTTGTTCATTTTATTTTCTTTCATTGAAGGTTTAATATTAAACTTTGTTTTTGTTTTTTTTAATCAAATTTTAGTTGAAAGATAATTGTAATATATTAGTTGTTGGTAGCTGCGCTTCTAAATATTAATTTTACGTGAATGTTTATTAAAATATTTGATTTACCCTGATAAGACAAATAATCAAGGTTATTAACTAGAACATTTTTTAGTTAGATAAATTATAAGAAATTAATAACCGGTGTTTTTATTCTATTAGATAATTGGGAGAATAATAGTTTTCCTACTAAATTATATTTTATATTATTACGGTATATTTTATTGATGAATTTAATATTTTATTCAGCAATATTGTAGAAATTATTGTATTTATTAATTTTTTAACAATATATAATTTAAAATATTATAATTTTACGCTAAATATATTTACTAACTAATTTATCATTAACTATATTAATATTTTAATTGAACCTGTGCATCGCACAGGTCCATCCATATCTAGTATATATATATATTAGGATTTTTTTTTTATCTCAGTTTAAAAACTATTTGGTTGTTCTTTTTTTGCAACTCATAAATAATTTTTATTGTTATTGAACTGATATTTTTTGCAAATCCAATCCCTATATATCATTTGGCAAGCAAAGTTATTGTTATTGAACTGATATTTTTTGCAAATCCAATCCCTATATATCATTTGGCAAGCAAAGTGTATTTAAAAAACTTATATATATTTACTTCTTAAAACCAAAAATATATTATTATATAGATTTTTTTGAGAATAACATAAATAACACACAAAATCTCATCTCTTCATTATTTATTAATAAATTACATAATCATTTTTCTAAATTAAAAAAATATATATATATCCATAATAGTTTTAAGTTTATTTAGCATAATTATTTATTTTTCCTATATATTATTTCACAGAAGCTTATATAAACCCAAGTATAGAGTTCCATCCACAATGACTCAAAAACACACATGTTGCTTTGTGTGATAATATATCAACTTGTGGTGCCCATTTCTTCATAATCAATCCTCTTCTTGATCTTGTTATGTTTTCTTCAAATCCTGTTGGTAAATACTCTTTAGCATCAAACTCACTTTTCAGTTCTTCACCTATTGGTGGTCTTACCACCCATATGAAGTTCTTCTCGCTTCTCTCTAATGCCATAGCTAGTTCTAACATATGAGATTGAGAAATTGAATTCATTGAACCAAAACATATGTAGATCACTGAATGATCTGGTTTTGAGTCAAGCCATGTCTTCACTATTTCTTCTGTAGTTCTTGTTACCTTTTTATTGTCGGGAGAATGCAAAACCGGTCCAATAGACCAAACCGGAACACCGGTTATTCTACGGAAGTAGGATAAACCGATTTGGTCTATTTCAGCAACCGTGTTGAACAAGAATCCATCGAAATCAGACCATCCGAGTATGTTTTGCTTCATGAAAACTGACCAATCATCGTTACCATCAGCTTCTAACATGAAAGAGTTTAACTGAGTTTTCTCAATCTCCCCTGTTTCTGGAAAATCATGTAAGAGAAACTGATCTTGTTTGGTTTTCTTGTGTGGCAAGTTTAGCCAAATGGATCTGTAACATCCTAACCCAAAAGCACCACAAGTACTAAAGATCACTGAAGTAACACCAATCTCTTTACAAACCTTACCGATCCAACCCAAGAAGAAATCACTGATCACCACACAGGTGGAAGAATGGAGCGTATTTTAGGGATGTTTAAAGGAGTGTTTATCATAGAGATGATGATTCTGTTTGCTCTGTTCTTCATCTTCATCTTCTCTAAACAAAGGGCTAAAGCAACAAAAGGGATAATATGACCTTGTCCCATGAAAGGAAACATTACAACTCTCAGATTTCTAGATTTAGCGTCTGCCATTGCCGAGAGAGAGAAAGACAAGAAGAAGAAGAAGAAGACGTTTCAGATTCAGACAAGAAAAAGTGAGTTTTGGTACTGACAAGAATTGAGTTTCCAGGTTGGCTACTCATTATGAGTCACCTATAGGAGAGGCGTTTTGTTTAATTTGTACTTCTCTTCTTTTCTCATTCGTCAATTCTTTAATTATTATTTTTAATTTTCCACTATTGGTGTGACATGGGTGGAGACTTTCTTGAATTTCAACATTTTTTGGGAAAGTAAACGTGATGAATCAATTACAAAAGTTAGGCATAGATTTTTTTTCATTAATTATAGGTGGTTACAATTTGAAATTTGAAACTGATTCTACACCACAAGTGCAA
>CM071721.1:5240045-5255329 GCA_036630335.1 Physaria fendleri | reverse complement strand
GTATTGACATATAAAAAATATAGTCGAACACCTAATAAGGTATTAGATATTCATTAAATTACAATCTCCCTTTATTTTTAGTGTTCAAAAAATTGCTATTGGATTTGGGTTTAAAAATACCGGTATAAAGGAAAAGATTATATTTTGGATACACACGAGTGTCACATTTTAATTATTCATATATAAGAGAAAATATAATGTTCATCTAATTATATAACTTGGTTCACGTTGATACAATTGATTAAAAAGTTGTGTATTCATATTGATTAAAAAGTTGTGTATTCATGAGTATCGAATTCTGTTATTCAGGCAAACGAGAAAAAACATTGTTCATGTGTTTATATAAATCGATTCATTTTTGAATATAATATTCTTGGATTAAATCATAATCGAATATATAGTATCAGATATTTTGTATATTCATTTCCAAAATAACATAATTTATGAATTTTGAATAATTTCATTATATATTTCACACATATATAATTGTATTTTACATTTTATTGGATACCAACATGTATACTTTCAATTTGGATTTAGATTCTATTATTGAAATAAGAAAATAATATTGTCGTGTATTTATTTATTTATTTTTGTTTGGAATTGATCGTGTATTTATTATTAGTATATATTTCTAACAGATATATATATTTTTGATATATATATATATATATTCAATCCAAAAAATTGAGCTATATATATTATTTGTTCACATAAAATACAATACTTATATATATTTGAAGCTAATAATTTAAATTTGTGAAGAAAATATTATCCGTGCTGTAGCACGAGTCAAGATCTAGTCTTATATAATATTTGGGACGTACAAAATTAAAAAAAAAACCTTAGTTTTGTAAATATTTATAATGTGATGTCATTATGAAAAAGAATTTCAAATCTTAAATTATTCTTTCATTTTAATTAACTAAAAATAGCAATTACAAATAAAAAAACAGCATCGTTAATCAAACACAACATCTTCTTGTATTTTAATTAACTAAAAATAGCATTCACAAAAAATTTAGCATCGTTAATATAAAGCTAATAAATATAAATAATATCATTTAAAAACTATTTCACAAATATTTTGGAACAACCTTATGAAAAAAAGCCTATAATATTATTATGGAAATACAATTCTAAATCTACTTTATAAAAAATTATGTTTATATGATAATGGGAAAAAAAATTATCAAAAAAATAATTCAAAATGATGAGTTTCCATTGGTATCATATTAATTAATTTGGATATATGTATATATAAAATATATTTCTGGCTTTATAAAATATATTTCTGGCTTTTTCTCTATGAGTATCGTTTTTGGTTCGAATTCGGAATCGAATATACGGATATAGGAAAAATGCAAAAGTAATAATTGTAAAAGTATTATTATTTTTTTTTAATTAAAAATACAAACTATGGTATACATTGTGCCGCATTTTCTATTTTTTTCTTCACAACAATATAAACTTTAGTTTTGATTATACGGGTATAAAAGATAATAAAAACATAATTATATATCATGCAAACAAATAAATTGAAAATCAAATATCAAGTTTGGTTTTGCGTTTTGGATTTGATTATACAAGTATAAACGTAAAAGTGAGTATTTTTGGGTACTTATAAATATCTGGTTCAATTTGGATTTGCGTTGTGTTATTTAGATGTATGAAAATATATATTTCTGGCTTTTTTTTTGAATTTTCATGAGTATCAGATTTGGTTTGAGTTTTTTTCGATTATTCGGGTATAGGAAAAATGCAAAGATAATCTTTATAATTGTATTATAAATTTTTTTTTATTACAAATAGATAATATGCCATTTCTTACTTTTGCTAAAGTTTGGTTTGATTTTTGTTTTGACTATACGGGTATAAAATTTTATAAAAAAATAATTACATATTATGTAAAAATAAATAAATCAAAAACCAGATATCGAATTTGGTTTTGGGTTTGGAGTTGATTATACAAATATAAAAGTAAATGTAAGGGTACCTATAAGTATTTTACACCATTTTTCATATATTCACATTATTATTATTATTATTATTTTTTCACGGGTGATTACATTGAAATAATTATGCAAATCATAAATATAACAGTATGTCGTGATTGACAAAAAAAAAAGTTGATAAAAATTGATTAAAATTTTGGATATTGTTTGGTTTTGAGTTCGATCATTCGAGTGTAAGAGATAATTTATGGTTCATTTAATTATATAAATTGGTTCAAACTCGAGTTTTACATTTTTGAATTTATTCTAAATCAAAAATTGGGTAAAAATTTTGGATATAGAAAAATGTAGTAATCATGTATTTTAATAAATTAGAATATTTTCTAATTTCATATAATTAAGTTATATTACTCTATTACATATTATGCAAAATATAAATACAAATGTATTTTGTTATTAACAGATGAATATATTAATAAAAATTGATTTCAATTTTGGATATATTTTTTTTTGTTTTGAGTTTGGTTATTCGAGTATATGACAAAAAATTATTCATTTAATTATATAAATTGTTCAATTTGGATTTACATTTTGGGATCAGTTATGCGTCGAAAACCGGGTGTTAAATATTTGTTATTCTTACCAACAAATACTTTAAAGTTAAAATATAATAATTTGAAATATTAAAGTCAACATTAATCCGTGTTAAACAAATTATCGAATATCGGATTGGATTTGATTTTTCGGGTATAAAAGAAAATGTGAATATGGATACCACGAGTATTATATTCAATCCGAGTTTGGGTTAGGATATTTGAATATAGAAAATGTAATATTCTCATGACAAAAAAGAAAAGAAAAATGTAGTATTCATGTATATTTATATAAAGTTATGGAATTAAGTTATACTACACTATTACATATTATGCAAAATATATATACAAAAATATGTTGTGATTGACAAAGAAGTATGTCGCTAAAATTGATTAATATTTTGGATATTTTTTGTTTTCAATTCGATTATTCGAGTATAGAAAAAAAATTATTTCTTAACTCGGATTTACATTTTTTTTATCAGTTCTGAATCGAGAACTAGATGTTAAATATATTTTTATTCATACTAACAACCTGTAATTTAAAATTTAAATATAATAATATAAAATATTAAAGTTAACATCAACCCGTGTTAAACACGGGTAATAATCTAGTCATAGATTTATTTTATGCAGCAATATATTACGGGTATATTTTTATTTTAATATTCAATTAAAATTTTTAAATTATACTAATAGATTAAAAATTACGGGTATATTTTTATTTTAATATTCAATTAAAATTTTTAAATTATACTAATAGATTAAAAAGTATCGATTTAGTATTTAAATAAATATTAATCCGAGATATTATAAAATCTAGTTAGTAATTATTCCTAGTATCTCACATTTTGGTTTTAGATAAGTGCATATACTTCCTTTTTCACTTTTTTTAAAAAAAAAATTCCAAATTTTTGTTGTAAACCTATTATAAGTAGACCGGCCTGTTGATCAATCAATAAGTTAAGAATTCTATGAACTTTTTTTAAAAATATGTTAGTCCTATCTTTATTAATTTATAGAAAATTTACTGTATAATAATTTTTTTTTCCAAACATCATGCATATGTTTTTTTAAAAAATAATAAAAACAAAAAAAAAAACATCATGCATATGTTAGACGAAAGGATCATATATATATATATATATATATATATATATATATATATATATATATATATATTTTGTCGAAAGGATCATATATATATATATTTAACAAAATTATATAACCCATCTCGACAAGTGTACTAAAAACAAATGATGGGCCGAGATTGGGCTCATAAATGGTCAAAGAAAAAAAAAAAAAAAGTCATCAATTTATATGGCGATTAGGTTTGATCATCGAGATCGATACAGACATGGATCAGAGCATACAAAAGGTTAAACGTAGGAGACAAGAAGAAGAAGAAGAAGCTTTTGGGTCTCCAAACTGGTCGGAGGGAGACAAGAAGAAGAAGAAGAAGCTTTTGGGTCTCCAAACTGGTCAGAGCTAAATCCAGACGTGCTAAGATATGTTCTTGAACGATTGAGTTTTACATCTCTGAATCGAGGTAAATTAGTTTGTTCTTCGTGGTATTCAGTTTCGAAAGGATGCGTCCCTAGCCAAAATCAGATTCCATGGCTGATTGTCTTCCCTTCTAAGAAAAACAAAAACAAGTGCATGCTGTTTGTTCCAGAGGATAAAGAAACAATTTATAGAAGCAGAGATCTTGGTGCTGACTTTGCTCAAAGTCGTTGTTTAACTAGTTGTGGAAGCTGGCTCTTGTTATTGAATGTGGTCCAGAATCTCTATATTCTCAATCCTTTAACCGGTGAGAGGATTGATTTGCCTGATCCTTTTGGGACAGATCCTTTTGGAACGTTAGGATTTAACGATCAACCTTGTTTTTGGATAGATGACAAAACCAAAGATTACCTAGTTGTTATGACAGAATCTCAAAAATTTACCAAAAAAGGATATAACAATTGGCAGAGGATCCCCCTCAGAAGGTGTCAATTTGTTTTCTACAGTGACAAGAATCAAAAGCTCTACATCTACTATTCCTACAAAACACTTGTCGATATTTGGGATTTTTCAGGAAATCCATGCAGAGACGAGACCCTGTGTCTTCCTTATTTTGCCTTCAATCATTATGATTTTCCCTCTTTCCTTAGTGAAGAAGATGATGAACTCTATTGGGAAAAGTTAAGTTGCTTTAGGTCACGCATGGCGGTCACTACGTCTGGAGAATTTTTGAGAGTATCATATATAGTACAACACTGCAAAACATGGTACTTTCGCATTTACAAGATAAACCAGGTGGGGGGGAACAAATGGGTGCAAATAAATTCTTTGGGAGAAGAAGCATTGATATATGACATGGGTATCACTGTAGTCGCCAATGACAGTATCCCAGGGATCAAAAAGAATTGTATTTATTACAGTAGCAGAAGTAGCCTTGATCCAAACGAAGTATTTGTCTATGATCTCACCACCCAACAAAAGGAACCTTTGCCACAGTGCATCCTTTCTTCAGTACGATCCTCCAATGCTCGTTGGTTCTTTCCGTTCTGATACACCCCTATGTTCCTTCCAATAATTTTAGGCTCTATGATTTTCTTTAGAGGTTGCTTTTTATTTCTTGATGAGATATTGTCATTACATTTGTCGCTCTTCATATGTTATTGAGAGTTTAGTCCCACACTTAAAGTTTAGCTTAGTCTTGCTACCAACAATAATACAAGATGATCTATAAATTTTGTAAACTGGGTAAATACATTAAGACTATGACAGATAATCCATTCGACAAGGCTGTGTTCACCATTTGGTCTGCTTTTGTCCGTAGATCTATCTAGCAGTCGGCATTTCAAGAAGAACCACACCAAAACTGTAAACGTCGCTTTTTGATGTCAAATGTCCTAGGGAGTAAAAACCAGACATACCAGTCATTACATGCTCAGGAGCAGTGTAACCATAGAGCTGGGTATAAAGCCCGCGGGCTTTTCGAATTTTTGACCCGCACCCGCCCCGCCCCGCATAAAAAAATGACTGAAATGTAGGTCCGCACCCGTCCCACAAATTATCCGCGAATCCGCATCACAAAAACCCACAAACCCGTGATCACTGAAATGTAGGTCCGCACCCGTCCCACAAATTATCCGCGAATCCGCATCACAAAAACCCACAAACCCGTGATCCATAAACCGGCAAATTCAAATTATACGACCCGCAAAATAAAAATCCCGCAACCCGCGACCCTCAAATCCAAAAAATAAATAAAATTTATCATTAATAATATTATTATTAATTAATATATATAATTTAACAATATTATATTTGATTTTATTATTTTTACATATAAGAATTTATATATAATAATAATAATATCATATAAAATATTTTTATATATAAAATATATTATAAAATTATTATTTATTATATATATTATAATATATATATATATATATTAAAAAATATGTGGGACCTGCGTAAATTTTGAGCCCGCCAAAAGTCCGCCCCGCAAATCTACATAAATTTTTGGTAAGCCCGTACCCGCCCAGTTGCGGGTAAAAGCCCGCTGACCCGCGGGTTGCAGGTCCCAAAACCCAGCTCTATGTAACCATATGACTCGAGTAGACACACACATGGGTTTGGCCTTCATCAAGAGCATCTTTGGCAAGACCAAAAGATCTGATAATTTAGTATTGTAGTCCTAAAATATGAAAATGGTAAAGAGTTTATTAGAAGCAAAGAAACAGAGATGTGTATATAGATATGTCGATATAGGAGAGTAAAACATACTGCATCCAGTAAAATATTTGAGGTTTTGAAATCTCTCATAAATGAGAAGCTTTAGAGCTTCTTCGTGGAGGAAACTGAGAACCTTTGCAACACCTAATGCATAATCTTCATCTGAATTGACCATGGAAGAGGCAACGACCCTTTAAATCATAATAAATAGAACGAAAGATCTTACAAGCCTCTTTATGACCCTGAGGTCAATCAGGATTGAAGGTTTTGACAGCCACAGTAAGCCCAGTGCCAGGCTTAACAGCAGAAGTTCCTTGCTCTAGTTATTTTGATTACAATTATTATTATTTTCATGTCTTGAGATTCTGCCCAAAAAAGATAAAAAAAACTACTGAGATTTTACAGAGAGTTGTAGGGTTCTTTTTCAAGCAATTTTGGTAAATGACAAAATCAATTAGATCCTTTCCTTTACAAACGGCAAGAATTTAATATAAGAGACTGTAGATGATTAAGTACAAACATTGCTCATTTACAGAATGTCACGGGTGACTCATTTATGTTCCACGTTACCCAACTGCAGCAGGAGGTCAGTTTAGCAAATTCATTTTTCTAGCAATCTTTGTTGAAAAAAAAAAATTTATAACGTGTATAAAATTGATAAGATGATTAGAACTGCACAAACACAAGTGTGAGCAAATTTAAGTAGCAAAACAAAGAAAAAAGGATAGTAAATCAAATTGGTTTGCTCTCAGGTTTTTCCATTAGAGGATGAGTTCTTATAGTTGTGGAATAGGTTTACGAGACGCTCGAGAACCGCGGCGCTTTTAGAGAAGTAACCGGAGAAACCAACCGGTGTGGAGGCGGGAGGGAAATCTTCCGGTGGCATGGCAAAAGGATGAACCATTTTTTCCATAGTCTCGAGGGTCAAACATGAACCAACCTCTTGAAGCCTCTCTGGTCCCATTATCGGAAGTTCTCGAGGGTCAAACATGAACCAACCTCTTGAAGCCTCTCTGGTCCCATTATCGGAAGTGTGTGTTCCCTTAGCAATGACTCTGCCTCGTCGTCTTTATTCTGCATGTTGCCACAACGATTACGATTTTCAAATTGTTCCCTAATTGGTCAAACAAACAAAATCAATTCTTAAAATGTCTTATTACCTCTAAGGGATACAAATCAGCTCCACGGCTCAATGTAAGTTCAATGCGGAATCTCTTCGGATCTTCAAGTGATACCTCAGTGTTCTCAAAGAGCCTTAGGACAATGTAACTCATGTAATCAAGTTCTTTTTCTCAAAGAGCCTTAGGACAATGTAACTCATGTAATCAAGTTCTTTAGTTTTACAAAGACGTTCCAAGGCGTTTTGACAGATGAGACTTTCTTCTCCTTGAAGTGATTCATCAAGGTTACAGTATCTAAGGACATTCATCAGCGAATGAATATGCGATTCCTGTTTCAATTCATGCAATGCAAATATTACCATATTAGTTTTCAGTCATGACAAACCCAACAGAATAAGGAGGAAACTTACAGATGTGAAGTATAGTCGAGTTCTCACATGACGTTCCGGTGTCTTAACATTTGCATACCTAAAAGGAAATGAAGAAAGGCAATTAGTAGATACTACTTGACTAAAATTCAGGAACCTTAAAAATAATCTATATCAAAGGAGTAGAGAAAGCAAAGACTATTTACTTTGGGTCTAATCGGTATTTGGTTTCTTTATCATCATCTTCATCATTATCACCTGTGCCTGGTCGTCTCAATTCATCACTACTGGTAGAAAGCTTTGGTAGACTATTTCTATCTTCCTTTTGCGACTCAGATAATGGCAATGAGACTTGTTCTTGGCTTTCTTTCAACTCAGCAACGCTCAGTGCTTCTTCTCGAGTATAATGGCAATGAGACTTGTTCTTGGCTTTCTTTCAACTCAGCAACGCTCAGTGCTTCTTCTCGAGTATTTCTCAAGTCTATTAAGATTTTCCCCACTAAGCGGCGAGCAATCTTGGTTTAAAGGAATCGAAAAAACATAGATATGATCAGTTTTAGATAGAGTAAAATAACTACATGTAGATAGAAATTGTCACCTTTGAACCGATTTTAAGCTTTTGTTGTGGATTGATGCCATACTCATTTGGGATGACACCATCTGCAAGCAACTGCAACCAGATAACTTAGTTATAAGCGAGCTTAGTCATGCGAAATACAGATGCACCAAGAATGGTCATAGTATCAATAAGATTTAATCAGTAGTAACAAACTAACAATGCTTTAGAAAATAATGCGACCGTGCAAGCTACTATAAGAGCTTGAGGAAAAAGGTAAAGAGTCAGTTTGTTTACCTGTGCAACTTTGAAGAGTTCATCTAATCTTTTCAAATCGAGATGGGAATTATGCAGCAGGTCGTGACCTGGTAAGAATAAGACATTACATCATATTCAAAGACAAGTAACTAAAGGTAGGTGTAAATCTAGACATACACCAGTAACACCTAATAAAAAACTTACTTGCACGAATCGTAAACATCTGGAATCTGTGTGATGTCAAATCGGCTGCAATTAAACTCACTATCAGTACTACACACAAAACTTTACTGGAAGGAAAGATGTAAATTTGAGTAGCATTACTAAATCAAAGCATAGCGAAATCCAAATCCGAACTTACTCTTTTCTTTCATTGTAGAGATCTCTTGCAAGTTTTATCCACCGAGCAAACATCAGAAGGAACCCTTCACTACCACATGGTAATCCAGACGCAATCCGATCAGTGTCGATGTTTGTCTTGCCAAGGGCCTTTGCTTGATCGTATGGTGGAATTTATCATATGGCTCAGTGAGGTTTTTGTCTTCATCCATTGCAAGTAGCTTACTTGTTCAGTCACATTCTTAGTTAACTTCACCTAATTATTTGGAAAGCAATTCAACACATTAAGAAAAGCTCCTTTAAAATGATATAAGATTGAAAAATGTGAGTACCAATTCACGTAGGAGTTCATGGCATTGGGAGGCAGTCCAAGGGTAATCTTCAGAGGAGACAAGTTCATTATCTATCATCTTTGTGCCAAACTTTACAATCTCGTTCAATCTAGCCTGGGAAAGCAAGTAGAGAATCAAAACTGTTAACCTCTTCCAAAAATTATTGAGAAGGGGTCTTTCAGCACTATATTTATCCTCTTCGAGAAAATAGTAAGGTCTTTTAGTAACAGAATGGATCTTTTTGGCCAAAAGCAAGTGATTTAGATGAACTGCCAAAACTTGATTGATACACAATAAAGATGCTCATCAGATGAAGGAAAAACCTTAGCCGCTTCCATTTTAATGCTGGCATTATCAAGCCCATCCAACATGGAAGAGTCTTTGCTAACCAAAGAAACCTAAAGAAAGAAGATAAAAAATTAGTGATTATACGACATTACAAAGCCCACCAGACCTCAGTAAGAGAAAAGGGCAAACCAGGATTGGCGTCAACAGTCCTTCTAGGTCAAGCAGGCCTTTAGCAAAAGCTGCTGCAGACATCTGTCAACAGCGCAAATAAGTATTGGAATTTAAAGCCTATGTTCAAATCTGACTATCATATCTTCATCTTCAATTCCAAAAGCGTAAAGCTGTACCTGAACATGTCCCTCGTCAGAGCTGTAAATTTTAAGTTCAAGACGGTATGTACTATGGAGACAAAGTAAACCAGTCCCTTCACCTGCAAGTATATTCCATTTAATCGTGAAATACTTTAGAAAAGATAATGATCTTCACAAGCACACCAGATTGCTTTAGATGAAAAGTAACAAATAAACGTAGATCAAGTTCCCTCACCTGGATACATATTGCTTCGAAAGTATCTACCAAGTTCTTCTGCCTGCAGAGAAAGCATACATAAAAAGAAAAATTAGACAAGAATACACCAATGGCCAGCAGTTGTGTTAGATAAGCTGCCATATGATATCTCGAATTTAGAAATATCTATTATGTTAGTTTCCAAAAAAAAAGAAAAGAAATGTCTATTATGTTATTTTATGATGCTGAATGATAGTATAAGCAAATTAATCAAGGCCAGATGAAGTTGATAATAGGAGTCCTGAGCCTCTCACTTCAGCTCTTGGCTTTCCACCATTGTACTTCAACATTAGATTTAATAGTTTTTCCTCTGTAACTTTTAGTTTCACTTTCTGTTTGGGAGTTCTATCTCCGCTGTCATGCAAAACAAAGTTTGAAGTTTCTTGGTTCTTGGCTAAACAGATAAAAGGAAAAAAAGGAAAAGGTAATTACAGCAATGACACAACGCAGCTCTTCCGACTGCCCAAAAGTGCCGATGATGCCACTTTCCTGGCGAGTTAGTCCTTCGTTAGGTTCTACACGTTCATTGACCTTCCATGGCAAAGTAGGAGGAAGAGTCGATGAAAGATGAGGAGCCTTTGCATCCAAACACATTTTCCATAGCACACAAGCAGCAGCATCGTAATACCTTACAGTACAGGAGGTTTGTGAATACTTTAATATTGAAACGTACTTTTTGAGAGGCTAAGAAAGAGGCAACAGCAAGCCAGACCGAAAACCTATTCATCATTCTACGTTGAATTCAGAAAATAAGAATGAGGTTATAACTATCTGGCATCATTTCTATTGCCAGCACAGAAGATGTGACAGAGTTGAATGATTGTCATCAATTAGTGCTCCTAATACATTTCCGTTCTGCATTTAGTGGGTAAAATCTGTATTGATTAACTAACACTACTCAAGATTTCTAGGGCAGTGTTGACGGTCAGGATTTTCAAACTAAAGCTGGGGCAGCTACAGGCCTACAATGCAAGATGTTAAGCTTCTTCTAGAAAGTTAGCCTATATGTAACCTTTCCATTTCCCTACCAAGATAAAAAGACCCATAGCTTTCAGAGAAAAAAATAGTAAAAAAATATGAACTTACCATTTGCATCGCAAACATATGAACAGCCGTCAGATCGTAGAAGGTCAAACCCACATACCTGAAATGTGAAAATGTGGAAGAGATTACTACATGTTACACGAAAACACAAAGCACCATTATAGGAGAATACAGCCATATAAGACATAGACATAGCAAGAACCACAGATTGAACTCAAGCTTACCGCTTGCCTAAATGCAATGCAAACTTCTCTAGCCCTTTGCTTTTCAGAAGTTGTTAGCAGTACTGGATATCTCACCTGTTCAATAAATAAAAAATAAGATAATGATCAAAATCTAAACATTAACATTTTGCACCTGCGTGAAACATTTGCAATTCATGCTTCACATTACCACAACAGACTTTAATACTCTATTCAAAGTGTGGCCCTTTGAAAATGATTGGAAGACTTACTTCCTTTCCATCTGTATTCCTCATACAACACCATCTACGTCAGGGGACTTTCTTGCTTCAGCATGTGCATATTCTGGACCCACTGTGTGAAGACCTGTGTTTACCAGGTAGATTGTTAGTTGAGAACCCATGAAAACCAAGTTTGTGCAGAATGTTCACCAGACAAACAGTAATAGGATCTACATCAGCTAGTGAAAAGTCGTTCAGTATATATGTACTAAGGTAGGTAAGCCAGTAAAAAAAAACATAGGACTTTAACATGGAAATCTCCTGCAGGGAGGCACTTGATACCAATAACCCTACTGTCAGAAAAGTTTTAAGTTGTCCAAAAGATGCGACTGCGAGCTTATCGAAAAACGTGAAGATGGATAAGAATCACAACCTTGACATCAGTTCCTCCAGTGGCCACAAACTCCTTTGTATATATAAGAGCCTACTCTACGTACCCTTCTGACGTCAGGATGAAATTCACTTGATCGGTTCCCCATCTATAGTAAAATGGGAACAAACAAAATATATTAAGTAGAAAGGGAGTTAATAAGGGAAATCAAATAATTTATTACAACATTATTAGAAAAACCAGTTCAATCCAGAGCAGAGAGGTCATGCAGAAAGATATAGTACCTTGCGAAACAATTCTTTCATACCACCACCTGCTGAGCTAGGGTAGTATATCATTATACTATGGTCATCTCCTATACAGGCATAAAGAATGCCAATTGTTAGCCGATTATAAAATAGATCCACAAATTGGAAGATTAATAGAGCAAGGAGGATAGCAGAATCTTATTCAGAAAACAGCCTTTGATCGTATTCAAATTAGTTGCCGGAAGAAACAAATCAACACACTCATCAAATTTCAGGTAAACTCTATTAGTTTCAACCGGCACAGAAGGAAGTAGATTACAACTCTAGAATAAGAAATTTCTTTTATGAAATAAATATCACATAAATAAATAACACTTTTACGGTTATGTTTCAAGTTTAGAGTCTTTAGACTTGAGTTAATGGATGGACGGCTAATAAGCTGAGATTTAGAGGCAAACTCACCATTGACCGGCTTTTCCACAAATGGCTTCCAGAAGCGTTCACCATTGACCTCAACAAAATCTTCTTCTTCGACAAAATAATCAAGGTATTGATTTGGTACCTTTCTATTGACACACGCATACCTAGGGACAGGGATGCCATACATTTCAAGATGCTGTAGATGAACAAACTAGGTTTTTAATTAGTAAAAAGGGAAAGTAGGCAGCTCTTCTTTGTCACTGACACTGAATAGTTTGAAGAATTGTCGAAAGTACGCAAAAGCAACTATCTTGCAGTCTAAAATGCTTACCTCATACACCTTCCGGCTATCATGAAGAAGATACTGCGGATCTAATTCATTCACTGAAAATGGCCTGAATAACAGAAGTTCAAACATAAATAAACTAATAAATAATCATTCATAACCACAGTTAACGACTATACACGATAGTAAAAAGCCAAAGCTGAGCTCTATATCACCATACCTTTCTATTGGATCTTCAAGTATAACTTTATCCCCAAAGTGTAAGATCTGCGAATAAAGTTGCAAACAAAAGTGAATGAGATCATTAATGAGAAAATGGAATATACCAAAGAATCTACAAAGACAAAGCGTCAACAACTTTTGGCTGACTAGTGCCAACAAATTGGAAAGGCAAAAAAGGTTACTCAGAAGCATCTTCAAATAACATTTGCCCAAGAATCACAAAAATAACAGGTCATTCAATCCAAAAACAATCTTTCTCCAAAAGAAAAAAAAACATACTACAAAAAGTACAAACAAAAAATTATCAAATTCAAACGAAAAACAAAATCTCCTATTCAAACCCATCACACAGATACCATTGAATAAGGAGGTACCTCAAATTCACCAAAGGACTCCAGTCTGTCCAGAATTTCCCCCATAGATGCTGAGAATACCTACAGCACACACAATAACAAACCATATATGAGCAAGATAACAAAGTGAAAACTGAAAAGAATAACAGGTCGTCATCAAGCCGTGTTATCAGAATCGAGAGAGCTCGAAATACATATAGCATCCGAATCTGTTGGTCACTAGAAAACAGAACCTCGGAGCAGAATCTACTGTGTAGACCTATGTTTACCAGGAAGATTGTTAGTTGAGAGAATCCATGAAATCCAAGGTTGTGCAGGATGTTCACCAGACAAACAGTAACAGTAAAGGTCATGTAGTATGTATGTACTATAATAGGTAAGCCACTAAAAACATAGGACTTTAACAGGGAAACATAGCTATCAATGAACATTATCAAATGGGCAATAGGTTTCTAACTTTCTATATTCACTCATACGGAGAAGAATAAGCAAAGAAGTGTGAATAAAAACCAGTGTGGAGCAGAGTATCAGAAACTACAATTGCAAACTTCAGTTTTTATTAATTCTGAGAACCCTGTAAAGTTACAAGAATCAATCTGAATACACTACAAACTAACAGGGTGTAAACCCAAGTTGACCTAAGATTGTCCTAACTCCCAAGCCAGCTTCAGAATTGGAGTTGACGTGAGAGCACAACGGAACCGTTAGCCTTTCCAGATGGTCTTTGTTTAGTATGCCGCCCGAAGTACCGATAATTACATGATTCATTAAATGAATCATGTCCCCGCAAATCATCTTTTGGGCATAGCCTTCGAAAGCAACCGGTGTGGTGGACACATCGTCCTCTTGGTGTCTAAACACCCGAACCATCCTCACAAGCCAAGGAATCTGAATCTCTTGGTTTAGTATGCTAAGGATAATGTCAGCAAATTTTTTATCAACTAAAAATGTTTCCCCATTACCCTTCCTAATTCTGGTTGGTGGATATACATCCTCATCCTCATCTTGTTCTTTAAACCTGGTAAAAATAAAAACTGTTCCAGCTCCAACCATCCGTACCAGGCTTTTCTTCACAAAGCAAAATGAAGACTGCAGCAAAGGATGTTTGAAAACTTGATAATCACTAAGCTCTTTAATTCCAACAGAAATGTCAATAATACACATCGTCAGTTCTCTAGAGGCAGTAGAGGCAGCTGGAACATATACCACGTCTCCTGTGATCATACCATGGGGAAACTGTCGACTGTAATAGGCCATCTTTGATATGTTGTTTGCAACATGGGCAACCAACTGGTTGTCCCTGTTACATAGTTTTTGACAATACTGAAATCTTTGGAAATGGTTCTTTCGGGTGGCTAAAACGCAACGGGGGAGTTCCCCATCATGAGTATACTTTGTGAAAACAGATACAAGAAAAGATTCAGGATCGATCAGGCCATAGTATTGTTGCACATTGGCTCTGTTCTGTGCAGCAGTTACAGACCAGTTGATTGTTTTCACATCAATGGCTGCAGAAGAAGAGGAGTGAATTTGAACGGACGACTGCAATGTGGCAGATAGAAGTGCATCTTCAATCGTCGCCATTAACAAAGGATAATTTGAGTTAATGGGTCTTCAAGAAAGTGGGTCTTGAAGAAAATGGCGAAGAAAGTTTAGCGCCGAACAAAGAAGAAAGAAAAGCTTCTTTTTTTTTTTAACTGAAGAAGAAAGAAAAAGCTAAAATAGGAGTAAAGATCAATATTTGACAGTAGCTTGCGGAAGAAGACACGCATAAGTGAAATCCTAGATTTTGTATTGGACTAATATCAATG
>CM071721.1:5214998-5228699 GCA_036630335.1 Physaria fendleri | reverse complement strand
TGCCGCAGAAGAAGAAAAAGAAATCAACTCAAAAGACGAGGAAAGAATACGAATTTTCGAAAGGACATCATGCAGATTTCAATGACTCGAATGCGTTTTAATAAGATCAATGTATTCCTTAGAGTTAGAGGAAAGATGCAGTTGCGAGATCTCCAACTCAATGACTTGTTGTAGTACTGCTATATTGATCATCTCTTCTCCGATAAAAAGAGAGGCTGCATGCTCTTCCACCGTGTGTCATCTCTCACCGTATGGATAGTCCAGAAAACATTAGCCCATACCCGTTACCATAACTTCAGGCCGCCCAATCTCTATTTAACAAATTAATGTACTATAATATGCTATTATACCATCCCTTCTTGTTAATCACATAAATCACTAATTTTTGGAAATACATAAATTTTAAAGTGAATGTATCAAAATGAATTTGTGTTATTTTTTTATAAAATATAACAACATGTATATAATTTAAAATAATTTGCAAAGTTGCAAAAAACATATGAGAAAATTCAGATGCATGTGCCTTCGAATGGAATCCAGCTCTGTCATTGACACAACATGAGCCATCAAATATATCTTACATCTGACATTTTTCCAATCTACCTTTTTTTTAATTTATCTTTACTAAATCGTGTACTCGTGTGTGAATTTTCTATTATATCATATTTTTATTTTCTAAATCCTTGTTTAATTTATTTTTTATATCGAAATAAACAACTATAATATTTGTTTTACCATAAATTAAAATTTGCTTAATCTAATAGTTAACTAATTACAATATATCTTTGATTGTAATGTATATATATCATGTTCAAATCCATTTTAAGTAGAGTGTACTTTTTAGTCAATGTTGAAAAGTACTGTAGTACTTTTACAAATTATGTAAAACTGAACTGAAATTCAAAAGTGATAGTCAGTCAAATGTATTTTTTTGTTCATTTGATATATTTATAGTAATCAATATTATTAACAATTATAGATAAAATTTTGATAGTGGTATCTGAGGAAGATAATTGGAAGCACACATTCCAAAGACGAAGAACAAAACTCCAAAAAGAGAACAGAAGTGAAACAGAGAGAGTGGTTCACTCATCTAGCTTTAGCTTTTTGGATGCTTTTGATTTTAAGTTATTAATAAAATTTGATATTCTCTATGTATATACATACTTTTTTTGGGAACTATTTATATGTACATTTTATATTACACAAGAAAACAAATAGAGTACCAAAATATATATATATTTTTTTGTGTGTTCTCCATGTGACTTCACTTGCCACCACTTCACTTCTCACAAAAACTCAAACTTACCATTGTGGATGTTTGGCCAAATTATCTAATACACAATTTTTAATATATACATATGAGGTGGCTAAGTTTGTAGAAAATGTTTGTTCTTAAGCCAATTGTGATAAATCACTAAACCTAAACATGAATTGTTAGCGTATAAAGGTTTAAGATTTAGGATGCATTAGGAAATTTATTGTAAAATTTCAAATATTTTCGAAAATCACCAAAACATGGGTTATAGGACATTGATTCGACCTGTAACCCTATTTCATTGATTCGATCTGTAATCCCAATTTTTTTTTCTCCAAAATTCCAATTTTTTTCGAGAAACCACCAAAATGTGGGTTATAGGTCATTTGATTAGATTTGAAACCCCAAAATTAATATTTTTTCAACATTTCAAATATTTTCGAAAAACCACCAAAACGTGGGTTATAGGTCATTGATTCGACTTTAACCCAAAAATATTTTTTTTTCAAAATTTCAAATATTTTCAAAAAACGATCAAAACATAGGTTATAATTCATTGATTCGACTTTTAACCCAAAATTGTTTTTTTTCAAAATTTCAAATATTTTCTAAAAACGATCAAAACATGGGTTATAGGTCATTGATTCGACCTGTAAACCTCAATTTGTTTTTATTTAAAAAGTTCCAATTTTTTCGAGAAACCACCAAAATATGGGTTATAGGTCATTGATTCGACTTGTAACCCAAATTTTTTTCCTTCAAAATTCCAAGTTTTTCCGAGAAACCACCAAAACGTGGGTTATAGGTCATTGATTCGACTTGTAACCTCAAAATTAAAGTTTTTTCAACTTTTTTCAAAATTTTCGAAAAACCACCAAAACGTGGGTTATAGGTCATTGATTCAACCCGTAACCCCAAAATTAAAGTTTTTTCAACTTTTTTCAAAATTTTCGAAAAACCACCAAAAAAAGTTTTTTCAACTTTTTTCAAAATTTTCGAAAAACCACCAAAACGTGGATTGTAGCCTTGTAGGTCATTGATTGGACTTGTAACCGCAAAATTATTATTATTTTTTCAAAATTTCAAATATTTTCGAAAACCACCAAAACGTGGGTTATAGATCATTGATTCGACCCGTAACCCAAATATTTTTAAAAAAAAATTCCAAATTTTTTAAAGAATCACCGGAACGTAAGTTATCCCAAATATTTTTAAAAAAAAATTCCAAATTTTTTAAAGAATCACCGGAACGTAAGTTATAGTTAAAGATATAGGGTGAAATTAGGAAATTTAATGTATTTTCTTTAGAAAAAAACTTGTAACTAATGACCAATAATCACAACAATTTTGTAGGGATAAAAAATCGAACCTCCTTTATGCCCATAAAAATGAGAAAACTTACAAAGTAGGATAACAAATAGACTATTTAAAGAATGTAACAAATTCAAAGTTATTGGTGAGATCGAAACTTTTACATGTAAACTCCATTAGCATATTCAGACTTCACTCAATATACAAAGCTTAGATAATGGCATGTGAGATTTTGTATTTCTCAACATTTTATATAATTAGTATAAGAATTTATGTGACGTGCACATGTTTTTGTTGATGGATAATGTATTTATAATGTATTATAAGAATTTATGTGACGTGCACATGTTTTTGTTGATGGATAATGTATTGGTCAACTCCTAAAATGTTCGATTTGCTTTGTTTTTCTACATTTTGATTTAACAAACACCTTCATTATACATTGACCCGTAATAATCGCATTAACTAAATGAACGATTACTTAATCCGATCTTAAAAGTAATCATTGACCCGTAATAATCGCATTAACTAAATGAACGATTACTTAATCCGATCTTAAAAGTAATTTTGCTTCAGGCTTTGACTTCATCACCATACTCTCAAAGTCTCAATTCATTGTTCAGATCACCAGATCACATGATCTTTTGGGCCTATTTGTTTAGGCCCACTAAAGATGAATAAGCACATCAGATCCTAAAACTTTGGGCTGTGTGTTATAGGTTGTGATTTTAGACCTAAAAATTCATAATTTTTTTTTTCCAATCAAAACATTCATAATTTAAGAGACATAATTAGATAATGAATGGTTCATGATGCCTCTACTAAGTTTAAATATATTTTTTAATGAAAAAATCTATTAGATAACAAACTAAACCAAAATGAGATGGTAACGAAAACTAAAATCTCAAACCATTTTTTGAATAAAAATTTCCAAGAAAATAATATGAATTAACCAAACTATTTAAAAAAGTGTCCAGTCATATATACTATAAGTAAATTCTTGTGTATAAATGTTAAATTTCAAATGAATATAAGATAATTTGATTTAAAATTTTTTGTTACCAAAATTTATAAAAGAACACTTCACGAGGCTTTGATTCGTTGCCGCAGACAAATTTAGCTTTCAAATGTTCCAAAAAAAGAACACTTCACGAGGCTTTGATTCGTTGCCGCAGACAAATTTAGCTTTCAAATGTTCCAAAGTTTCTTGTGTTCAATCTAAAATGGTAAGCATTTTCTTCCTTCTTGTTAGAAGCAAACTAAAAGACCAGACAACACTATTTATCAAGAAAAAGATAACAAAATTTCCATTTATGTTTTCTAAAAGAAAATGCTTAGTTATCAATCTTTTAACCAATTTTAGAAACAAAATGATTACTTCATTCTCAATTCATTTCTTTATTCTTCTGGTTTTTATTCTCATAATCATGTGCAAATGATTACTTCATAAATGATTACTTCATTCTCAATTCATTTCTTTATTCTTCTGGTTTTTATTCTCATAATCATGTGCCTATGATATTTCATAAATATATATAGAATAATTAATTATAATGCACATACAAGAATTACCACTAACAATTTTTTTTAATATAATCACTAATTAACTATATCTAGTGTATGTGAATGCATATATTAAAAATATAAAGATACTTTGATGGCACCTTTTATAGCTTAATTAATTATAAATGTCTTACAATATAAAAGACAATTTTACAGATTAAATATGTATATTAAAAAAGAAATTTATTTGTAATTTTAAGTTTATTAGGTTAAGTATCTAAGGTAAGGAAAAACCAAAGGCTATAGAACTAAAGCATATTTAGCTCTTCTTTGCTCATGCAAAAGACAAATAGAACAGCCTTCTCTTTTTATCTTTTAATTATGTTTTTCTTTTTTTTATTCATGCAAAAGACAAATAGAACAGCCTTCTCTTTTTATCTTTTAATTATGTTTTTCTTTTTTTTATATACTAGAATAGGACCCTTATGTTTATTTTTAAAGTTCAATTAAATTACACCCAAAAAAAAAATCATCAATTTTTCTTTCAAATAAAATGAATATTAAGTAAATGGTTAATTTTATATGATTTTTTTTTTTCCTGATCAAATCTGATAATAATAATATTATTACACCATGATTTTAGATTTTCAGGCAAACCCAAATCAATAAAATCTCTAATTAAAGGAAAAATGTTGTTCTTTCAAAAAAAGGATTTTTTTTTGTTCTTTCAAAAATAATAAGAAAAAAAATTAAACCCAGATTGTTTTTTTCTTGTTACATTTTCTTCTCATTCTGGAATCAAAAACATTCAAATTCAAGATTTCCACATCTTAACCCCAAAAAGAAAAAGCCATCAACTTTTCTCATATATACACGGCCATTAATCAAACACACAGTTTCTATCAAAACCATTCCTTTGTTCTGTTTTTTTATTGTAAGAAATCCAACAAATTTCATACAATAAAAAAACAATTTGATCATTTATAAAAAAATGATTTCTTGGCTCGAAAAACCTCAGAACCCACAGATAACCCGCAAAATAAAAGAGAAAAACATAAAAATCCGCAAAAACTCAAACCTCAGAACCCACAGATAACCCGCAAAATAAAAGAGAAAAACATAAAAATCCGCAAAAACTCTACTCAACAACCCGCTAAAATTTACCTTTACCTATCCTTGAATGCCTCACATAAATAATATGAACGTATAAAAAAGGAAAATCGCAATGTATATATGCGGATGTGGGCAAAAATTAAATCCGTCCCCTCTCGCCTCATAAAGAAAAATTTAAATAATTTTTTTACGATCTACATCCATTAGCAACGGGTTAAAATTTGCGAGACCCACGGATCAAAATTGATAGCCCTAATGAACAATTTAAATATCATTTAAGATTGATCCTAATTAAATCTTGGTTTCTTGTAAAACTAGGTGATGAGAATGAAGAAGTTAATAGTATAGAACAAGAGCCAAAAGAAGAACCTGAAGAAGAAGTAGCAATAGTGAGAACAAGAACTAGTGGAACTACAAAGATTCTATTAAAAGCTTGGAGAAAGCTTATAATTAACCCTAATACATACGCAACATTGGTCGGAATAATTTGGGCTGCTTTACATTTCAGGTGTGAAACACAAAACAATACTTCAAGCTTTCTCTGTTTGATCACTATTCACACTTACAAATCAATTAATATAATTTTTGAAACAGATTAGGATGGAAATTGCCTGAGATGATTGATAAATCAATACATATGATATCTGATGGAGGTTTAGGAATGGCCATGTTCAGCTTAGGTAAATTATATATACTAAATTAATATAAGATTTCATAATTAGGAATTTAACAAAATAAATTATGAATTTAATAGGTTTGTTTATGGCATCACAAAGGAGTATAATAGCATGTGGAACAAAAATGGCGATAATAATAATGATCCTCAAGTTTGTATTAGGACCTGCTCTTATGATTGCTTCTGCATTTTGCATTAGATTACGAAATAATCTCTTCAAAATTGCAATATTACAGGTAATTAATGTTCATAATTAATGATTCATTAATTTTTTAATTAATTATTGTATACTAATTTATTGGTGTTGTTACAGGCTGCATTGCCTCAAGGAGTTGTGCCATTTGTTTTTGCAAAAGAGTTTAATCTTCATCCAGAGATTATTAGTACTGGGTAAATAAATAAACAAATATTATTTTGTATTTTTTATTTTTATTTTTTGTGGTTTAATATTGTTTTGTATTTTTTTTTTCAGGGTGATATTTGGAATGCTAATTGCTTTACCAATAACTTTAGCATATTATTTTCTATTGGACCTATGAATATGACATGTGTTATTTTTATTTTTTGTTTGGTATTTTAGTCATGAAAATTTTAGATATTGATCTGTATAAAGCCAATGTCAACCACTCTTTTTTTATTTATTATAAATCAAATTTCTCCTGATATTAAATTAAAAACATGTTAATTACCAAATCAAATATATGACAGGCTTGTTTAAAATCGAATTAATCCAAAATTTCATAGCAATTTTTAATAAACCCAAAATGACTTGGACGGTGGGGAAAAAAACAAATCAACGGTTGTCAATTCGGGAAACGATTCATGTAATATTGATCTAACGGTTTAAATAATTTTGTTTAATAAGCAGGAAAAAATAAAATTTAGGGTTTTGCTTCTTCTCCTTATATAGACATTTCGTCTTCTTCTTCTTAGCTCTTCTCTTCGCTTTCGGAATCTTCACAAATTCTTGCTATCATGGGTAAAGGTCCAGGACTCTACACCGAAATCGGCAAAAAAGCCAAAGGTACGATATCGGATGGTGCTCTGTTCTTCAGATTTCGTAATCAGATTAGTTTGCTGGTTTTGGTTCAGATTCTTTGAAATTATCAGGTCGTTGACATTTGTGTGGTCTTTAATCTTCGTGTTTGAGCTGATTAACGATTACTGTGTTGTTGCTTTTGATTTTGTGCTATCTGTTTCGTTTAATCGGTGTAGATAATATGACTAATTCTGTGGATTCAATATTTGGGTAGCTCGTTGTATGCTGTTTTTGAAAAATTTCGCCATGGATCTGAAAATTTCGATGAATATATAGCAGCGTCTCATGTTTAGAGTTCTGTACTCTTTTTGAGATTTTCGTTTTGTAGATGAGTTTTTGAATCTTGAGGTTTCTTTATTGTTACTGTAGATCTTTTGTACAAGGATTACCAAGGAGACCAGAAATTCAGCGTCACCACATACTGTCACCACATACTCTGCAACCGGTGTTGTAA
Organism: Physaria fendleri; assembly: GCA_036630335.1. Taxonomy (NCBI): domain Eukaryota; kingdom Viridiplantae; phylum Streptophyta; class Magnoliopsida; order Brassicales; family Brassicaceae; genus Physaria; species Physaria fendleri. Next base: position 5,221,345 of record CM071721.1, on the reverse strand, counting down.
GTTTCTTGCTGATTTTTTTCTCTGAATCACTGTTTTATATTAGTTGGTGAGATTGCCTTAAAGAAGATTTGTTGTTCGAGCTGACGGAACTGAGATTTGGGTTCTTACTAGTTTTGTGTTTGTTTACCACTTTAGGTTGAGTCTTTTAGCATTGTGATTCATTGCAATTTGGTTCATGTGATTCAGTGTTCATCACTGAACTTGATTCTTTCTTGTTTATTACATATTATGATGTCTAGGCGATCACTACCACTGGAACAAACAAAGGAAGCTTGTTTTTGGGTGATGTTGCTACCCAAATTAAGAACAAGAACTACACTGCTGATATCAAAGTTTCCACTGATTCTTCTGTAAGCATGCCTAAATCCCATAGCTTGTGTGATTTAGCTAATTGATTACAGCTGGAGTATTCACTTGACAATTTTTGTGTGTGTACAATAATAATTTTCAGCTCCTGACCACTCTTACCTTTGATGAGCCTACCCCTGGACTTAAGGCAATTGTTAGCGCCAAGTTACCTGATCAGAAATCTTTGAAGGTATGTAATTATCTACATTATTTGTCCTGTTTATAACAGTTTGATATGTTGGAATATGTATAATAACCATTATCTGCTCTCTTTTAAACAGGTTGAGCTACAGTATTTGCATGAATATGCCGGTATCGCCACCAGCATTGGCTTAACAGCCAACCCACTTGTCAACTTCTCCGGTGTCATTGGAACCAATGTTGTGGCTCTTGGTACAGATGTTTCATTCAACACCGAATCTGGCAATTTCAAACATTTCAATGCTGGTTTGAGCTTCACTAAGGACGATTTGATTGCTTCCCTCACTTTGTAAGTGCCTCGGACCATTGATTCATTGAATTGAGCTTTTAATTCTACTGGTTTTAGATAGTTATTTCTTTTCCAGGGTGTCATTGGAACCAATGTTGTGGCTCTTGGTACAGATGTTTCATTCAACACCGAATCTGGCAATTTCAAACATTTCAATGCTGGTTTGAGCTTCACTAAGGACGATTTGATTGCTTCCCTCACTTTGTAAGTGCCTCGGACCATTGATTCATTGAATTGAGCTTTTAATTCTACTGGTTTTAGATAGTTATTTCTTTTCCAGGAATGACAAAGGTGAGAAATTGAATGCATCCTACTACCACATTGTAAACCCATTGACGAACACTGTGGTTGGAGCTGAGGTAAGCCACAACTTCACAACCAAAGAGAACACCATCACTGTCGGGTTTGGAGCTGAGGTAAGCCACAACTTCACAACCAAAGAGAACACCATCACTGTCGGGTCTCAACACGCAATAGATCCATTGACTACACTGAAGGCAAAAGTGAACAATGCTGGTATTGCCAACGCACTGATCCAACATGAGTGGCGTCCAAAGTCGTTCTTCACCGTTTCTGGTGAGGTTGATTCTAAGGCTATCGAGAAGAGTGCCAAGGTTGGTTTGGCCCTCGCTCTCAAGCCTTAACAAGATACCAAATCTGTCCTGAAGATACCACATCTCTGTCTGGTTTGTCAAAACAATCTTTCATTTGTTTTTTTTCCTCATGTTGGGATTTGTAGAAAATAAGAAAAAAATACAATGAAAAGGATCTTGAAGATGAAGAACCAAATGATCCTTTTTCCTTATGGCCTCTCCTTTTCAAAAGTTAGTTGGTTTAGATTTTTATGATTCACAAGAGTTTTGGTTCGATCGGCTAAGATTTTGTCCGATTTGTTTCTGTTCACTACTTTGTTTTTCTATGCTTTGGCTTGGGTCCAAGTTGGTTTAATGATTCGAATCTTACAGAAAGATATTCTTTCATATTTAATTCAAACCAAACTCTTTGACGTATGTGTGATTGAGATTTTGTTGTCTTTACCTATCTGGCTCAACATGTGGAAACCATGTTTTTGGTATAATAAGATTAATGATGAACGAAGATGTAGTAGACAACCAAATTTTGGATCCACAATTTCTCCATCGATTTTACATTGATCAATTACAGAGTTACCATAACATCGATTAAAAATATCTCCTTGCCACTTTAAAACGATAAAAGCTCAAGCCTTTAGCTTTGTTTGTTGTGCCTTATGTTCACCACACAAGAGCTATGTAGTTGCTCCTTTAGGCTTTGGAGAAGGAATTTGATGTCGATAAGGCGAAGAACCATGTTGATGACCATGAGGACTAGATAGTGTTCGATTCATCGGTTGGCGTTGCCCGTTTCTTGATCCAAATCCATTTCCTCCTTGGAATCGACCGGACCCATTTTTCAAACGTTCAGCTTGCATTGTCTGAAAATAGTAAGAAGAGCTTGCCATGTCTTTGAGATGTGGAAGTGGTTTAAGTGCTTCGACAACATCACTCATCTTTGGTCTAATCTTGGAGTCACGACTAAGACATTGTGAAGCAATTTGTGTCACCTTTTGCGCACCTTTGATTGAGAAATGGCCTTCAAGCCNNAGTGACCTTAAGGAGTTTAATAGGAGGCAAATCAACAAAGATGTAAACATTGAATAGTTCAAATGGAACAAAATGATTGAAACCGAGTAGGACTGACCGGTCATTACATACTCAGGAGCAGCATAACCATATGTACCCATGACACGAGTAGAAACATGGGTTTTGCCTTCATCAGGAGCATCTTTGGCAAGTCCAAAATCCGATAGTTTTGCATTGTACTCCTGAAAATGGGACTTACTGATTAGATTTGCTAGCAGCGAAGCAAATATAAGTAGTCGATAGTTAGGATTCAGATACATACTGCATCAAGTAAAATATTTGATGTTTTGAAATCTCGATATATAACAGGCTTTAAAGCTTCTTCATGGAGGAAACTGAGACCTTTTGCAGCACCTAATGCAATCTTCATTCGGATAGACCAAGGAAGAGGCATCGACCCTTCAAACATGAAAGCACGGCCAGGGGTATGGCATCAGAAAAGATTAAACTTCAACAACTTTAAAACAGTTTGATTCATAAGGTTCTGTGTTTACATACTTCTGAAAAGGTGATTCTCTAAACTTCCTCGAGGCATAAACTCGTACACAAGCAACCTTTGATCATCTTCAAAACTTCCTCGAGGCATAAACTCGTACACAAGCAACCTTTGATCATCTTCAATACAATAACCGATCAACTTAACTAGATTTGGATGGAGAAGGTTACCAAGGAAATTAATCTCAGCCTGCAATTACATCAAACAGAACACAACATCAAAACGGAAAAGTGATATCTTCAATACAATAACCGATCAACTTAACTAGATTTGGATGGAGAAGGTTACCAAGGAAATTAATCTCAGCCTGCAATTACATCAAACAGAACACAACATCAAAACGGAAAAGTGATAAAAGATAGAGAAAGGGTTATTACTTACAAGCCATTCTTTGTGTCCTTGAAGTCCATCAGGATTCAGGGTTTTAACAGCAACTGTAAGACCAGTACCAGGTTTAACAGGAGCTGTTCCATTTTCTTCAATCCATCCTTTAAAGACACAACCAAAACCACCTTCTCCAAGTAGACTCTCAGGTCTGAAATTTCTAGTTGATAGCTTAAGATCATTGAAAGTAAACTTCCTGAGATGAGAAGAAATCTTGAGTTCTTCACTAATCATTGGAGTTGAGGAAGAGCTTTCTCCATTGCTAGTTGTTGTTGTAGTAGAAGAAACTAGACCAACTGGCTGATCATTTGCTGAAGTTCTTTCAATTGTTGCAACTAAAGAAGAACACACTCACAAAACTCAGATTCATAGAGAAAGTAAAGATGTAATCAAATAGGTAAGTTCAGTTCAAAAAGACTCCTACTTTAACTCCATGTCCCTAAATCACAAGCATCAAGTGAATTAGTTCAAAAAGACTCCTACTTTAACTCCATGTCCCTAAATCACAAGCATCAAGTGAATTTAATACAAGTTGCCAAATTTAAAAACCCTAAACAAAACCCACAACAAGATTATTCAATCTTACAATTCAAAAGAAAGCCTTTCACTTAAAATGAAACAGCAGAAGCAAGAAAATTCGAAAAATTAGAGATCTTTAGTAGAGTTTAATTACCAGTGCCAGAGATAAAAGAGGAAGAAGAAGAAGAAGAGGCATCAAGGTTTGATTTTGAAGGTACACAACAAATCGTAAACCTAAATTTGACCCAACACCCACTTGCTGCTGCTGCTTCTTCTTCATCTTCTTCGTCAGCTCTACTTTTAACATCACCGTTTTTTTTCTTCTTCTTCTTCTCACTGTCTTTAGATTTCACCGATTTCAAACTTCCTTTAGCTTTAACAGCATCGGTTTCTTCTAAATCCATCTCACTTAAACAGAGAAAGATTGATTTATTCGATCAAATCACCATAATTTTTCCAGTGATTATAAATCCAGGAGTAGTAAAGAGAAGGTTTTTCCCGGAAAAGGAAGTGAATTTGTGAGATTCACTGGGAATGGATCAAACTAGTCAAAAAAGAGGAATTAAATTTCTCTGCGGAGAGAGAGACTAATCAGGAATTTGAGCAAATAAAAAGTTGGATTTTTTATTTTATTTTAATCTCAATGAGTAAAAAATAAATCATTTTTTAATCACCGTTTTGGTTGTATAATATTTTTTCTTACATTTACGGCTAAACCTTAAATAACATGCATTACACTCGGCGAGATTTTCTAATATCCCAATCCGTTCTTAAATTTGTGGATAAAAAATAGAGAGTATTGTCTATAACGCCATTTAGGAGACAATTTTTTTTGAAAATGATATTTTTGAAGATGATTTTTAAAATTGTTATTCTTGTTTCCGAAACAGATATGCCACAGTCCGCGAAAATGATCAGCGTGTCCCTAAATTTACAGATATTCACGATATTACTGTCCATAACAGATCGTAAAGACGATGCCGGGGAGAGAAGGGAATGCGTCGAGGATAGTAAAATCGTGAATATCTGTAAACTCATATGCATGCTGGTCATTTTCGCGGATAATGGCATGTCCTTTTCGGAGACAAGAATGGTATAAAATTTCATAAAATTTCGAAATGGCAGTCTCCATAAGATTCGAAGACGGAAATGACAATTTCTATAATTTTCTCTAAAAAATATAGTACTCAGCACCCGCAAAACAATTCGCATAGTTTTTAAAGAAAAATCTTTAAAATCCACATAAATCCGTATAAAACTCGCAAAAATCCACATAGTTGGTTTCCAGTAATATCCAATGTTGCATTTGAAATCAGTTAATGATGCAGTCTGCCATTTTTTGCTGACTGGAAAAGTTCATTTGTGCTTGAATTGTTTCGTTTTCTTCTTGTTTTTGTGCCGCTAACCACTGGATCTTGTCTTCCCTTACTTTATTCATTGAAGGTAACAGATCATATATTTTTGTTTTGTAAGACCAGTTTATTGCGATTTTTCCAAAGTCTCCATAAGGATCCAAGGAGATTTTCTTTTAAATCTGCTGGTACGATGTGTGATTTGTGATTCTGAAGCTTCTACGTAGAGGGATTCGATGAGAGGATGAATGTTGCTGAAGGAAGATTAGAAAGAGCCCATAATTTGTGTGAGTACACAAATGAAGTTATAGTTTTATTTATTTTAACAGCTTAATAAAATAAATATTAGATCTTGTCATTGATGTTGAGAAAGCAATACCATGATCAAGGAACAAGGTTACTTTAAATAGCTTCGTTTTCATTTGTGGCTTTTTTTTTTTTTTGGAGGAATATGATTAGAGCTTGTTGTGTGTTAAATAAGTTGGAAACTGAGGTGACCGAGGTGTTCTTGGAGCTCGATTTCTGTAATACATATTACTACCACTACTTCCCTTATGTTCTTTATTTTTTTTCTGGTTCGATACTTCTGTGTTAGTGTTTGTGACCCTCTGCGGCTCGATGGTGTCTATTCCCGCAATGTTTCTTTTTGTGGTCTTTTCCTCGTGGTGATCATCGACCACGACCTTTTCGCAAGCCCCAAAAGATGTTTTCCCTCTTTTCTCTTTTCGCAAGCCCCACGACCTTGTGGCTCCTTTTCTTTGTTCAATCTAGCTAATTCAGCCAATTCAACATTTACCATTATGACAGTTTATTATCATATAATAGAAATCAAAGCATACTATAATAAAAGTTTAAACTTTGCAGTTTTGAAATTTCCTGACAGTTAACGGTTATTCTTTAAATTTTGCAGTTTTGAAATTTCCTTACAACAACATAAATACAATAAATGATTGGTCTCAATTTAATCAATCCTTTTGAGATGCCCTAAATGCATCTGCAAACCGGCGTAAATCCATCTCCGAATTTTGATTTATCATAATCCAACCATCTCCTGACAAAAAAAAGGGTAGGATTCAATCATATATGAAAAAAAAAAA
>CM071721.1:5179935-5197986 GCA_036630335.1 Physaria fendleri | reverse complement strand
TTTTTTTTTTTTTTTTTTTTTTTTGTAAAACAGGCCCATTTTTTTTTAATTTATAAAACCTTTTAATAATATTTAATACATTTCGGATTTAGATGATTCATTGAGTGACGATCATTGTTGTCATCTTTCCGAAGTTTTATTTCACGTTTATATTTTCTGATTTTAGTTTCGTTTGTTGTAATTATCTTTCTTTGAGGCTTGAAAGAATATAATTGTTTCGATTTAATAAATTTCAAACTTTCTGACAATTTTTTTAATACTAATAAAACAAAATATTTATCTTATGTTTAAATAAATATGTATAAACTTTTTTATTTAATTTATTTACAAAAAGTATATTTATTTTTATAATGAAATTTTTTTGATCATGATTTGTCATGAAAATATAGATAAGAATTTTTGATTCCGATAAAATAAAGGATTGTAGGATCTTCTTCCCTTTTTTTTTGTCATGCATTGTAAGATTATGTGATTTTTATAGATTTTGAGTATAACTTAAGAAAAACCAGAGATTCAGAAAGTAAAATAATTCAATTCAAATGTAGTGTGACACAAAAGCATTCAATTTGTGAGTATCTACATTTTTCACAAAGCTAAATTGTATTTATTAAGAAGATAATTTTGCTAATTTTGACCCAAAAAGATAAACATGCATTGTAGATAAACATGCATTGACCCAAACTTTGCTAACATTAATTTTCCACAGATTGATAAAATCTTGAACTAATCTAATATTGTAAGATTTATTTCCTTTTAATGATAATCTAATCTCTTTATAAGTGTTGCTAGGATCTCATCCCTTTTTCTACAGATTTACTTCCCTTTAATGATAATCAATCTCTTTAGGATCTCATCCCATTTACCAAAAAAGCATTCAGAAGCTTCTTATATTTTCTCAACAAAATCAACATTAACCAAAAGAAAAGAATGAATACTACAAAAGCTTTTGTGATTTTTGTTCTTGTTGCGGTACTAACAACATCTTTGTCCAACACTGCTGTTTTGGCATCACCGCATTACTCTTGTAAGTTATTATTATTTTCCTTCCATAATAATTGATTTTTAATCACTTATAAATTATTACACACTATTTGATTAGATTTTTGATGAAAAAATTATTATTAATTATAATTTTCAAAATACATTCATTTTAGTTTATTGAATTCACTTATCCGTTTGTTTATCGGTATTGAAATTGTTAATCTTTAAAAAGTAAATATAATAATTATTAAATAACTATGGTTTTTTTTTAATATTTGAGCAGAAATTACAAAAACAAATATCGTAAACTAAATATAAATATATATTTATATTTACTTTGTTTAACTTGTTTGTATTATTATTGATTTTTTTTTTTTTTTTTTTTTTTTTTTTTTTTTTTTTTTTTTTTTTTTTTTTTTTTTTTTTTTTTTTTTTTTTTTTTTTTTTTTTTTTTTTTTTTTTTTTTTTGTGTAGTGAATGGAGATGCTATTTGCCCTCAGCCATGTAATGCAACTTTTCAAGATGCTGAATGTTTCAAAATGTGTAGAACCATTCTGTACAACACTGGTCGGTGTATTGATCCTGCTCCTGACTCTAGATGTTGTTGCATAAGATGATCGAAATCGATTTGATATTATCTAATACTAAAAAAAAGATGATCGAAATCGATTTGATATTATCTAATACTAAAAAAAAAAAAAAAGTTTATAATATTATCTATATATAATATCCATCGGAAAATAAATTATTTTGACCCTAAATAGAAATGTTAAAGATAAATTTAAGATGAAATTTTGGGAAATAAAAAATGTTAAGAAATCCGAAAGAATATATACGTTACACTCAAAAAAAGAAGTAAATTGGGTAGTAAACCATAAACTTCTATAACAACCTTATTATTTACAATCAACAGTTTCCTTTTTAATTTCATCACTTTGACGTTTCTTCTCTCTAATACACCAAAACCCTAATTTCGATTTAGGTTTTTGAGAGCTTTCGTGTGCACTTAGCAAGGTGGGTCCTTGCTGTTTTTCAGTCTAGTTGTTGAAAGTTCATGTCTTTTTGAAGGATTTTGAGTGATAATGGATAGAATAAGTCTTTTACCAGATGAGATTCTTGGGCACATCTTATCGTTTCTTCCCACAAAACAAGCTGCTTCAACATCATTACTCTCCAAGAGATGGAGATATGTGTTTGTTTTAGTTCCTAATCTTAACCTTGTTTATCATGATGGCATTAGTTTTGCGGTTTCGTCTGCTCATTACCTGTATAATAAACGGAGAAATTTCATGGATTTCGTCAAGAATTTGCTCAATCGACAAGGCAAGTTTCCTATAAAGAAGCTAACTCTAAAGATTCATCATTTTGGTGTAGACCTGAATCTAGTTCAGAACTGGATATGTAATCTGCTTGAGCGTGGTGTTGTTGATCTTAATCTGTTCATCATTTACAGAGGAAACTTTTCGCCATTGTTGATCTTGAAGAACAATACACTGGTTAAACTGAGATTAGGAGGTGGGTTTAGAATCGATCTTTCGCAAGATGTTTATCTTCCAAAGCTTAAGACTTTATGTCTTGACTCTATTATCGATCTTTCGCAAGATGTTTATCTTCCAAAGCTTAAGACTTTATGTCTTGACTCTATTGATTTTGATGGAGTTGTTGATAATGTCTTTAAAACTCTTCTACCTCGTTGTCCTCTACTTGAAGAACTGGTTATTGAGGATCTAAAATGGTTTAAATGGTGTGATCCTTTGTCTTCTCCGTCTTTAAAGAAACTATGCATCCGATTTTTTAATCTCCCGGCCATTCACCTTGATCTTCCCAATCTTGTCTACTTGGAACTTTCATGTATATTTGGAAGTAAGTATGAATATGTTAACTTGGAGTCCCTCTTGGAAGCTAGACTCAATCTTTGGGTAGAAACAGAACGATTACCGGAACTAAGACGTGGATCTTCTCTTTTGATTTCTTCTGATGGGCTTGACCTCATGAACCTCATCACTGGACTCACGAATGTTAGGGTTCTTCACTTAACTAGTGATGCTCTTGAGGTCAGTCATTGTTTAGGTTCTGTTCCATAAAGATCAATGACATATTTGACTTGTTTATTGATTTTGTTTTGTTGCAGTTGTGCTACTTCTACTGTCAAGAATTACCCATGTTTCATAACCTTGTTCGTCTATCTATCTCGAGTGATAAGAAGCATGGATGGCAAATTCTGCCACTTTTGATCAAGAACTCTCCAAATCTTGAAACTCTCATCTTCAAGGTATATATCTCATAACATACATACAAACCCATCCATATATATGTCCTCAAGATCCTATGTCTCTTTTGTCTGTTCAGGGTTTGCTTCATTACAAAACTCTAAATTGTGGGGATGCATGTGGTTGCTATGGCGAGAAAGGCTCATCTTGCTTGTCATCATGTCACTTAAAGGTACTAGAGATACGGGGTTATAAAGGACGTTCAAGAGAAGTGAATCAAATGAAGCATTTCTTAAAGAAGTTACCATGTCTTGAGCTGGCTTAAAGAAGTTACCATGTCTTGAGCTGGTGAAGATCAAAGCTGTAAACAACCTCCGAGTGCCCATATATATACAACAGCTTTTGGAGTTTCCAAGAGCTTCATTAAACTGCAAGATCCAAGCCATTATCTTAAGTTGTTAATTGTGGAAAAGAGAAAAGGCTAATGAATAGTTTATGAGTTTGTCAAGTCATTTTTTTTTTTTTTGCTCACAAATTAAAGATATATTCTTAAATTACACAAACCAAAAGAATCATTATAACACCAAAAAGCTTGAGTAGAACGCTGGAGCCGGATGAGATGTAATTCAACCAGATAAAAAAAGCCCCGAACCTGCCAAAGGCATAAGTAGAGGGGAGTGGCTCTTGATACAAACAAAGAAGTCTACATACAATGGCAAATCTATTCGCAAAGATATTTTTTTCGTCAAAAATATATACAAAGATATTTTGAATCCTTTTTAAGAAGTCCTGGATCCGCCACCATCTACAGTTAAACCTAGGCTTTGGCACGGGTACATGTTACCCGTCTTGTACTCGTTACTTGACCCGTACTTGGTTTAATTTTTGCAGGTATCCGTAATAAGCAAGACAAGTCTATTTGTGTAGATACTTGCAAGTACGGACAACTAACAAGCCGTGAAATTTTTTTCACTATTTGTCCCGTACTTGATACTTGTACCCGTATTACTTGTACTTGTTCCAAATTATTTGATATTTGTTTTTATATACTTGTTTTATTACTTAAGATTTAAATTTATTATCCACTAAAAATAAAAGAATTTAAGAATTGTATCAAATAGGAAGTAATTTGGGGGGTGTAATAAAAATCAAGTACCAAGTAACGGTCAAGTAGAAAATTAAGTAGCGGGACAAGAAACCCGCAAGCTTCTTGAATTTGGACGGGTACTTGTTTTCCGGGTACTTGTTTTAACAATACAAATACAAGCCTTTTTCCAATTACTTGCATGGAACAAGCCAAATATCAAGTATTCCCAAAAATCCGGGTATTTGTCCCGTGCAGGGCCGGTCCGCCAGTTTTGGAGGCCCTATTCGAAAAAAACCATTTGAGGCCATTTTCGGTAATTTTTTTTAAAAAGTTGTTTAAATATATAAATTTTTTTAAAAAATATTAATACAATTATATTAAAAAGATAATAATATTTTTCTGTCTTCTGTTATATTTAAATTTTATTAATTAAAATTATATTAAAAAGATAATAATATTTTTCTGTCTTCTGTTATATTTAAATTTTATTAATTAAATTTATATTTTACAAACAAGAAATTTATTTTGTATATAATTTTTAAATCTATTTATATTTTTTTTGTATATAATTTTTAAATCTATTTATATTTTTAATAAACAATATACAGTATTTTATATAAAAGAAAATATATATTTTTTAATAATGGCCCCCACAAAATGTGGGGCCCTATACAAATGTATTGTTTGTGTAAAGGGAGGGCCGGGCCTGGTCCCGTGCCTAGTCCTAGGTAAACCACAAGGAAAGTAGTTTGGTGAACGCAAGACCGCAACAACAAGGATAGGAAGGAGAAGCAACAAACCAAGAAAGGATCGAACCTATGCTGATATCCGATATTCAAAAATTTCCAACACCGGAGAAAGAAAGAGGATCGAACCTATGCTGATATCCGATATTCAAAAATTTCCAACACCGGAGAAAGAAAGTCGTTTTTGATTCACTTTTGAATTAGCTTTTTGTTGATATAATTCTAATAATTAAATTCATGAAAAAATAAAATAAAATATAATAATTAAATTAAGATAAAAAACAGAAATTCAATTTATACATATAATACGTCCATATGACCCAAGCCCATCTATTACCAAAACCTAAATGAGGTAAAAACAGATAAATATATTGTTAAATTACCAAAACCCTAAATCAGATTTAATTTGGGATAGCTTTAGTAGCCGACTCTCTTGTGCAATTAGGGTAAAGGTAAGTCCTTTCTTTTGGGAATCGTTGGCTTGATAACCAGTGTTTCTCTTTTGAGTTTTGATCAAAGACAAATCTCTTCTGCATTGCCTAGAACTTAGAAACTAATCTACTCTCTTCTTGTTGCTTTTTGTTTGTAGTTGAAATTTCGTGATAATGGATAGAATAAGTCTTTTACCAGATGAGATTCTTGGACACATCTTATCGTTTCTCCCCACAAAACAGACAGTTTCAACGTCATTACTCTCGAAGAGGTGGAGGAATGTGTTTCTTTTGGTTTCTACTCTTGACTTTGATTATGATAATGACTTTGAGTCTCCACGATCCCTGTATTATAAACGGAAAAAGTTCATGGATTATGTCGAGAGTTTCTTCAGACTACAAGGGAAGTCTCCTATAAAGAAGTTCACTCTAAAGGCGCATAAATCTGGCCTAGGCTCGACTCGTGTTCAGAACTGGATATCCAATGTGCTTGAGCGTGGTGCTGTTGTCGATCTTAATCTCTCCTGCGGAAGAAAAAATAGACTTTTGATTTTCAAGAACAATACACTGGTTAAATTGAGACTAGATGGTGGGATTAAAATCAATCTTTCTCAGGATGTTTATCTTCCAAAACTTAGGACTTTATATCTTCACTACGTTGGTTTTGATGGAGTTCACAATGATGTCTTTGAAACTCTTCTACCTCGTTGCCCTGTGCTTGAAGAACTGTTTGTTAATTATCAACCATGGGTAAAAGGGCACAGTTCAGTGTCTTCTCGATCACTAAAGAAACTAACCATCGCATTCTTTAAGAGCCATACTATTTCACTTGATGTCCCCAACCTTGTCTACTTGCAACTTTCATGTTACATTGGAGTCAGGTATGTCAATGTTAACTTGGATTCCCTCGTTGAAGCTAGACTCAATACTACGAGAGGAACCCGAATACTACAGAAACTAAGACGAGGATCTGCTGATTTAGTTCCCGCTGATGAGATAGACATCTTTTTCCGAATCACGAATGTTAGGGTTCTTCACTTAAGAAATGATTCTCTTGAGGTCAGTCATTGGTTCTCTTTCAGTACTATCTTTGTCATTTTACATTCTTCTCATGTCATAATTGTTGCAGATGTTCTACTTTTCTGGTCAAAAACTACCCATGTTTTATAACCTCGTTCGTCTACATATCTCGACTGATTCGACGCATGGATGGCAAATTCTACCACTTCTGATCAAGAACTCTCCAAATGCATGGATGGCAAATTCTACCACTTCTGATCAAGAACTCTCCAAATCTTCACACTCTCATCTTCCAGGTATCCATCGCATGACATATCTATAAACCTATCCTTCTATATATGTCATGTCTCTTCTATGCTTCAGGGTTTAAAACATTACGAAACTATAAATTGTGGGGATGCATGTGTTTGCTATGGCGAGAAGAGCTCATCTTGCTGGTCATCATGTCGCGTGAAGGTACTGGAGATATGGTACTATAGAGGAACTTCTAAAGAGGTGAATCAAATGAAGCATTTTTTAAAGAATTTACCATGTCTTGAGCTGGTAAGGATCAAAGCTGTAAACATCGGCATACCCACTTACTTACAATTCCTTCCAAGAGCTTCATTAAACTGCATATTTCAATTTTAAGTTGTTAACTGTGGAAAAGAGAAATTGCTAATGAATAGTTCATTTTTGATTTTTTTTGATTTTTTTAATCACAAATATAGATTAATAGATTTAAGTACGAGTTTAAATTAAGAGCTTAAATTACACAAACCAAAAGAAGCATTCTAACGCAAAAAGTTTGAGTAGAACACTAGACTTGTAATTCAGCCGGATAAAAGAAACCCCGAATCGACCAAAGGTACAATGCCGGGTTTGCTACCAATGAGAAGGGAAAACGAATCTTAGAACTGAAATCTTTAGCAAATATTATCTTCATTTCGAACGGGCCAAAAGACTGAGAGGAAATAAGGTAGTAGCTTCGGAAGAGATAGAATGTATCTTTACATTGACAATGTAAGTTATGTAACCTTCAATGACAGCAAAGATAATTTCATTTAGGACTGACTAGACAAAGCTGGAAGGCAAATTAGGCAGTGTCAAATGATCCTGATTTTGAGACGTGTTTCCAACAATCCGTTTCATTTACATCTTTTATACTGAAGTATGTCTAAATATAAAAAAATGATTATGCATTGCAATCTAGAACAAGTTGTCTAAAATATGATGTAATAGGGTCGACAACCATATTACATACGTAAACTTTCATATTACAATTTTTACACCCAAATTTTGAGTCTCATCTAAAACACACACAAATCGTATCTTACAATCGAATATCCACACATATCGGAAAACCGAATTAATTAAATTCAATTAATCAGTAAAACCGAATTAATTAAACACATAAACTAGTTTAATATTAATTAAAACTAATTAACAAAAAAAAATTCAAAAACAATAGACTTGTTAAACTGAGACTGGGAGTTGTTTTTAAAATTCTTTCTCAGGACGTTTATCTTCCAAACCTATGATGGAGTTCATGATGATGTATTTGAAACTCTTGTACTTAATTGCCCTGTGCTTGAAGAACTGGTTATTGAGCATCGAATAATTGTCAAGTCGTTTTTGATACTTTAATACATTAGAGCACAGTTTTTGATTCTGATTTTTTTTTTTTTTAAATTCACAAGTGAAAATTACAGAGCTTAAATTACATAAACCAAAAGAAGCATTTTAACACAAAAAGCTTAAGTAGAACACTAGACTATCAAAGAGAAGGTTGAGAGTGACTTGAATTAGATAAAAGGGAGTGACTCTCGATACACCAAAGGGGAAGCAAACTTTAGAGCTGCAATTCTTAACAAATCCTATCCTCATTTCGAAAAGATTGTACTGTCACGAGCTACTCGAAGTCTACGGGTAACCACTAGGAAGCCTAACAGTTTAGTGAACCCGAGGCCGCAACACCAAGAATAGGAAGGAGAAGCAGCAAAACAAGGAAGGATCGAGCCTATGCTGATATCCAATATTCGAAATCAAAAAGCAAAAGAAGAATGTTTTTGTGTTTCTAAGCAATGACAGAACATCACATCTGTAGCATAACACTATTGCTTAAGCCTCAAACACTTTAACAGAAGCAGTTTCTCATCACCAAGATTGGCCGAACCTAAGAGGAGAAAACAGTAGACATTGTTAATCTCCTCAATAGGTTCTCGGAATCTTCTTGTGTGGTGTTGCAGAATTGCATCTTTTGATAGCTAAAACCATTGTTAAAAAACGGTAGCTAATGGTTCGACGAGGGTCTAGACGGTAAGCTCATCACTTGAAGTGGACTAAATACTTAGACGAATTAATGTTTTGTAATCTTTAAAGTTAAATTAATTTTTTCCTTTTGCAGGAAAAAAAAAAGAAAATAATAATAATAATTTATAATTCAAATTTGTAATGAAAATTTAGTCAATTAATTTTTGAATTTTAATCATAATTTGTATTTTAGTTTTAATATAAAATAAAAAAATTGGAAAAAAAATATAACTAAACTTAAACCGGCGAACTGAATGTTTAGGACTGATTTGAACTTGTTTAGATAATTTAGACCGGATGACCAATTTATTAATCCGCATTAACATAAATCGCTGCGCTTTACTCCCATTTAAACCCCTTAGACCAACTTTTTTAATCGCCTATGTTGGGTTTTTAAACATTGGCAAAAAGTGCTACTTGGGTGATAAGCCCTTAATAGTTTGGGAAAGATCCTAAATGGGAAAGATCCTAAATTGAAAATATGAATCATAGTTGGGTGGTAATTAAGACAGAAAGAGCAGGGTTTTTTTGGTCATTTTCTGGTAATGTTAGTGATAAAAGTAAACGAAAAACCTAACTACAAAACAGGAGGGGTCTCTAGGTGATCACCCTTTTTGTAAGTCCTATTTGCTTTCCGCTGTGGCTAAAAGGATTGGTTCTCGAAGCAAAGATAACATTTTCTGATCGTTTTTGCTGAAGACTGGAACATCCTCTGATTGTTTTTCTGGTGGCGGGCGGAGCAAAAACCCCTAAATCAAATTTAATTTGGATAGCCGACTCTCTTGTGCAATTAGGTTAAAGGTTAGTCTTTTCTTTTGTGAATCGTTAGCTTGATCACCAATATCTCTATTTTGAGTTTTGATCAACGAAAAATCTCTTCTGCCTTGGATAGAAGTAGAGCATACAAACTGAACTTTGAAACTAATGTACTGTTTTTGTTTCTGGTAGTCGAAAGTTCGTGATAATGGATATAATAAGTACTTTACCAGATGATATTCTTGGCCACATCTTATCGTTTCAAAGTTCGTGATAATGGATATAATAAGTACTTTACCAGATGATATTCTTGGCCACATCTTATCGTTTCTCCCCACAAAACAAGCTGCTTCAACTTTACCAGATGATATTCTTGGCCACATCTTATCGTTTCTCCCCACAAAACAAGCTGCTTCAACGTCATTACTCTCTAAGAGGTGGAGGAATGTGTTTCTTTTGGTTTCTACTATTGACTTTGATTATGAGCATGAGTCTCGACTGTATTATCATCAGAGAAATTTCATGGATTTTGTGGATAGTTTGCTCAGTCTACAAGGGAAGTCTCTTATAAAGAAGCTCATTCTAAAGATTCATGAATCTGGTTTAGACCTGACTCGTGTTCGGAACTGGATATGTAATGTTCTTGAGGGTGGTGTTGTGGATCTTAATCTCTTCTACAAAGAAAAAATTCAACTTCTATGTTCCTTGATATTCAAGAACAATACACTTGTTAAATTGAGACTAGAAGGTGGGTTTAAAATTAATCTTTCTCAGGACCTTCATCTTCCAAAGCTTAAGACTTTATGTCTTCACTCGGTTGTTTTTGATGGAGTTCATGATGATGTCTTTGAAACTCTTCTCTCTCGTTGCCCTGTGCTTGAAGAACTGGTTCTTGGTTCATGATGATGTCTTTGAAACTCTTCTCTCTCGTTGCCCTGTGCTTGAAGAACTGGTTCTTGAGAATCAACTATGGGTAAAAGGGCACAGTTCTGTGTCTTCTCGATCTCTAAAGAAACTAATCATCGGATTCCTTAGTGCCCAGACCATTTCACTTGATGTTCCAAACCTTGTCTACTTGGAACTTTCATGTTACTTTGGAGTCAAGTTTGCTAGTGTTAACTTGGATTCCCTCGTTGAAGCTAGACTCAAACTAAGACGAGGAGGATCTGCTGATTTATTCAAGTTTGCCGCTGATTCGATGGACATCATTATTCAAATGAGGAATGTTAGGACTCTTCACCTAAGTAGTGATGTTCTTGAGGTCAGTCATTGGCTAAGTTCTCTGCTAGTAATATTTTTGTCATGTTTACAATCTTTTCATGTCATATTTGTTGCAGAAGTTCTACTTCTCCGGTCAAGAACTACCCAGGTTTGATAACCTTGTTCGTCTATGTATCTCGAGTCAGAAGACGGTAGGATGGCAAATTCTACCACTTCTAATCAAGAACTCTCCAAATCTAGAAACTCTCATCTTCAAGGTATCCATCTCATGACATATCTACAAACCTATCATTCTATATATGTCTTTAAGATCCTATGTCTCTTTTATGTTTCAGGGTGGTTTAGAACATTCCAGAACTACAAATTGTGGGGATGTATGTGCTTGCACTGGCTATAAAGAGAAGAACACTTCGTCATGCTTGTCATCATGTCGAGTAAAGGTACTGGAGATATGGGACTATAAAGGAACTAAAAAAGAGGCGAATCAAATAAAGCATTTCTTAGAAAAGTTATCATGTCTTGAGCTGGTGAAGATCAAAGCTGTAAACAATGTCAGAGTGCCCATATACTTACAAACGGTTCCAAGAGCTTCATTAAACTGCAAGGTCCAAGCCATATTTTAACTTCTTTTTTTTTTTGTTTTTTGATAATTGCCATATTTTAACTGTGGAAAAGAGAAAAGACTATATTGAATAGTTTATGAGTTTGTCAAGGTTGTTTTTGATTTACTTTTTATATATTCCCGTGTAGTTATATAGTAGTTTTTGTTTTTTTTGTTTTTTGATAATTGCCATATTTTAACTGTGGAAAAGAGAAAAGACTATATTGAATAGTTTATGAGTTTGTCAAGGTTGTTTTTGATTTACTTTTTATATATTCCCGTGTAGTTATATAGTAGTTTTTATTTGTCTCTGTAGGGAGGAGGACCCTTTCTTTGGCCATGGAATACCTGTGTAGTTAAATTTATGTAGAGCTATATACATGATAATCTAGATCTTCAGAACTGTAATAATAGTCTTTTTTGCTTCCTTTGAAGGTAGTCTTGGAGTCTGTTTGTAATAGTTTTGGTTCACCATCAATACAGCAAAAGTGTATAGTCCCAAGTTGAACAGTGCAGAAGAAAAGAGGACAGACTTGACAAACAATAACATCTTAATCTTACCTCTCAATTAAGTAGTTTCACCTCAGAAGTCAGAATAAACATGTTACTTCATCTCAGCCATAAACTTCTCATACTCAGAATCTCCAACAGCGTATGGATTCTATGCATTACCAAGAACTTGAGAGTGATGATCAGGTGTTGGACCATGGCATAGTAGACATGTTTTGGGAATGATCACTAGACGTGGCCGGTGGCCGTGGAGGAACAGCATTGTAATAAGATGAATAATATAACTCATAGTAGCGAAGACTTTTGGTGGTACAGACGACATAGCAGCACTACTGTACTCCTGGTGGGAAGCTTTGTTGGAATTATTGAATTATTATGTTTTCACAAGCTCACATTAATCCAAATTTTAGTTTATGTAATAATTAACAATTTTTATTGAGATATATCTAAATATTTAGTTTCTAAATTTTTTAATAGAAATCAATTTTTATTGTGAAAATTAACAATTTTAATACTATTATACAAATATTTAATTTCTATTTTTAAAAATGGAATATTAATATTAGTATGTTTTAACAGTCGCCTCTTTCAAATAAAAAATTTTCAAAAATAATAATATTAGTTTCCATTTTTCGGAAAATATATTTAACTTTTGAAATTTATTTAAATGTTAAAAAATGTTACTTTCCTAAAAGTTAATGTTTTCTTATGAAATATTAACAATTTTTAAATTAAAAAATTTATTAAAACAAGTAAATACTTAGTTTTTCAAAAAATTTAGTAGAAAATCAATTTTTAAACTTGGATAAAAAAATTAACGCGATTTGGATTTTAAAAAAATTTTACGATGGTCGACCAGCAGCCAAACCTATAAATATAAGCTTAATTTACCAAAACCCTAAATCAGATTTAATTTGGAATAGCCGACTCTCTTGCGCAATTAGGTTAAAGGTTAGTATTTTCTTTTGTGAATCGTTGATTTTATCACCAACATCTCTCTTTTGAGTTTTGATCAAAGACAAATCTCTTTTGCATTGGATAGAAGTAGAACAAAAAGAAAACGGAACTTTGAAACTAATTTATTTTTTGTTTCTAGTTGTTGAAATTTCTGTGATAATGGATAGAATTAGTCATTTACCAGATGAGATTCTTGGATACATCTTATCGTTTCTCCCAACAAAATAAGCTGCTTCAACCTCATTACTCTCTAAGAGGTGGAGGAATGTGTTTCTTTTGGTTTCTACTCTGCTTCAACCTCATTACTCTCTAAGAGGTGGAGGAATGTGTTTCTTTTGGTTTCTACTCTTGATTTTGATTATAAGTTTGAGTCTCGACGATCCCTGCATGAGGATTATAATCAGAGAAAATTCATGGATTTTGTGGAGAGTTTGCTCAGTCGACAAGGGAAGTCTCTTATGAAGAAGGTCACTCTGAAGATTTATGACCTAGAACCTACTCGTGTTCAGAGCTGGATACGTAATGTACTTGAGCGTGGTGTTGTGGATCTTAATCTGTCCTCCATAAAAAATCGTCATTGGTTAAGTTCGTTGATCTTCGAGAACAATACACTTGTTAAATTGACACTAGGAGGTGGGTTTCAAAGCATTCTTTCTCAGGACTTTTATCTTCCAAAGCTTAAGACATTATGTATTGACTTGCTTGTTCACGTTGATGTCTTTGAAAATCTTCTACACCGCTGCCCTGTGCATGAAGAACTGGTTATTCAATCATGGGTAGAAGGAAGTTCTAGTTTTGTGTCTTCTCGATCACTAAAGAAACTAACCATCCGATTATCAATCAGTGTCGAGACCATTTCATTTGATGTTCCCAATCTTGTCTACTTGGAACTTTCATGATGTTCCCAATCTTGTCTACTTGGAACTTTCATGTTACTTTAGAGTCAAGTTATACAATGTTAACTTGGATTCCCTTGTTGAATTCCGATTAAAGCATCTAAGAGAAGGATCTGCTTATTCAATTCCCGTTGAAGTATCAGACATCATCATTCAAATGAGGAATGTTAGGGTTCTTCACGTAACCAGTGGTGATCTTGAGGTCAGTCATTGGTTAAGTTCTTTGCCAGTAAAAATCTTTGTGTTTACTTCTCATATTTGTTGCAGAGGTTCTACTTCTCCGGTCAAGAACTGCCCAGGTTTGATAACCTTGTTCGTCCCAGGTTTGATAACCTTGTTCGTCTATGTATTGCTTCTGAGAAGAAACGTGGATGGCAGATTCTGCCACTTCTTATCAAAAACTCTCCAAATCTTGAAACTCTCATCTTCAAGGTATCCATCTCATGACATATCTACAAATCTATCCTTCTATATATGTCTTTAAAGATCCCATGTCTCTTTTATGCTTCAGGGTTTAAAGCATTACAAAACTACAAATTGTGGGGATTACAAAACTACAAATTGTGGGGATGTATGTGTTTGCACTGGCTCTAAGGAGGAGAACAGCTCATCTTGCTTGTCATCATGTCGGATAAAGGTTCTGGAGATATGGAACCGCTATAAAAGAAGTTCAAAAGAGCTGAATCAAATTAAGCATTTCTTAAAGATGTTACCATGTCTTGAGCTTTTGAAGATCAAAGTTGCAAACAACGTCAACGTACCCAAATATGTGCAAAAGCTTTTGGAGCTTCCAAGAGCATCATTAAACTGCAAGATCCAAGCCATATGTTAACTCTGGAAAAGACAAAAGAGTAGTGAGTAGCTGCTAAGTTTTTTATGAATCACTCTTGAATTAGTTCTCTTGGTGATATAAATCTATTAATTAAATTAAGATTTTTAAAAAAAACCATTACGCATATAATATGTCCTTCTGGCCCAAGCCTCTTATTGCTCATACCTATATTTATATTTTTAAGTATGCATTATTAAATAAAAGTAAATTGATATGAAAAATTGCAAGTAAATGAGAGCAGAGGACAGACTTAACAAACAATAACATCAAATGAGGAAATCTTAATCTTACCTCTCCATTTAAGTAGTTTCACCTCAGAATACACATGTTACTACATCACTGCCATAATCTTCTCATACTCTGAATCTCCAACAGTGGATGGCATAGGAAGATTAGGTGTCTAAGGTGCATTACCAAGAACTTGTGAGTGATGAGAGACAGAAGGACGGTTGGAGCATGGCATGTTAGACATGTTTTTTGGGAATGATCACTAGACGTGGCCGGGTGCTGGAGATGGTGGAGGAACAGCATTGTAATAAGATGAATAACTCATAGCACCAAAGACTTTTGGTGGTACAGACGACATTGCAACAGTACTATACTCCTGGTGGGAAACTTAGTTGGAATTATCGAATTATTATGTTTCACAGGGCTCGGATTAAGATTAATAATTTTTGAATGAACAATTTTATTGAGATATCTAAATAGTTTGTTTCTAAAAATTTTAATAGGAAAAAAATTTTTATTGTGAAAATTAACAATTTTAATATTATCATCCAAATATTTAATTTCTATTTTTTAAAAGATGGGATATTGATATTTGTAGATTTTAACAGTCGACTCCTCCAAATAAATAATTCTTAAAATAATAATATTAGTTTCCATTTTTTTGGAAAAAATATTTAACTTTTAAAATTTAGTTAAATGTTAGAAAATGTTCCTAAAAGTTAATGTTTTCTTGTGAAATATTAACAATTTTTAAATTTAAAAAATTTATTAAAGCAAGTAAATTTTTAGTTCCCAAAATTTTTAGTAGAAAAAAAAATTTATTATTTGGAATTAAAAAATTAAAGCGATTTGGATTTCTTAAAAGAAAAAATTACCAGGGTTTCTAGTTCTGGTGGTAAAGGAGCCTCAGCTGAGGTGCCCGCCACCCGAATTCGATTTCCCTGGCCACCGGGATGCACATGGAGAGATAAACTACCGGCCCTCGTGGATTAGTCTGGGTTAAAGCCACCCGTCGAACCAGGACCCTCGTGGATTAGTCTGGGTTAAAGCCACCCGTCGAACCAGGACAACCCTGCTGGTAATGGAGCCTCAGCTGAGGTGCCCGCCAGTGTTAAAGCCACCCGTCGAACCAGGACAACCCTGCTGGTAATGGAGCCTCAGCTGAGGTGCCCGCCAGTGTGGATCCTAGCTAGCTCCGGGGGTCCAGTCTGGAAAACCACGGTTATCAAAAACAAAAAAACCAAAAAAAAAAAAAATTATGCTGGTCGACCAGCAGGCAAACCTACAAATATAAGCTTAATTTACCAAAACCCTAAAATCAGATATAATTTGAGATAGCCGACTCTCTTGGGCAATTAGGTGAAAGGTAAGTCCTTTCTTTTGGGAATCGTTGGCTTGCTCACTTTCTCTCTTTTGAATTTTGATCAAAAACAAATCTCGTCTGCATTGGATAGAATTTTAAAACTAATTTACTCTCTGCTTGCTTTTTTTGTTTCTAGTTGTTGAAATTTCGTGATAATGGATAGAATTAGTCTTTTACCCGATGAGATTCTTGGACACATCTTATCGTTTCTCCCCATAAGGCAGGCTGTTTCAACATCAATACTCTCTAAGAGGTGGAAGAATGTGTTTCTTTTGGTTTCTAGTCTTGACCTTCATTATGATGATAGCATTGATTTGGAGGAATCCCTGCGTAGTGGATCCTGGGATATTGCGGTTAAGGTTGGACTATCCCGGGCTGATAATCGGAGAAAGTTCATGGATTTTGTGGAGAGTTTGCTCAGTCGGCAGGGCAAGTCTCCTATAAAGAAGTTCACTCTAAAGATTTATAACCTAGACCGGACTCGTGTTCAGAGCTGGATATGTAATGTGCTTGAGCGTGGTGTTGTGGATCTTAATCTGTCCTCCATAAAAATTAGTCATTGGTTAAGTTCGTTGATCTTCATAAACAATACACTTGTTAAATTGACACTAAAAGGTGGGTTTGAAAGCATTCTTTCTCAGGACGTTTATCTTCCAAAGCTTAAGACATTATGTCTTGACTTGAGTGTTCACGTTGATGTCTTTGAAACTCTTCTACCTCGCTGCCCTGTGCTTGAAGAACTGGTTATTCAATCATGGGTAAACAAAGGGGGTTCTGTGTCTTCTCGATCACTGAAGAAACTAACCATCCGATTCTCAATCTGTGTCCAGACCATTTCATTTGATCTTCCCAATCTTGTCTACTTGGAACTTTCATGTTACTTTGGAGTCAAGTTTAACAATGTTAACTTGGATTTCCTCGTTGAAGCTAGACTCAATCTTTTTGTGTATGAATTCCCATTAAAGGGACTAAGACGAGGATCTGCTCATTTAATTCCCGCTGGACTATCAGACATCATCATTCAAATGAGGAATGTTAGGGTTCTTCACTTAACTACTGGTGATCTTGAGGTCAATCATTTGGTTAAGTTCTTTGCCAGTAAAAATCTTTGTGTTTACAATCTTTTCATGTCATATTTGTTGCAGATGTTCTACTTCTCCGGTCAAGAACTACCCAAGTAACTTTAGTGGTTTCAAGAAAAACTCTTCAGCTCCTTCTTCCAAACATCTGTTCATTCAAATTTTCCAGTCTTTATTATCAAAACTAAAGATTACAAGATAACTAACTTTAGTGGTTTCAAGAAAAACTCTTCAGCTCCTTCTTCCAAACATCTGTTCATTCAAATTTTCCAGTCTTTATTATCAAAACTAAAGATTACAAGATAACGATCTATTTCGCCGCTTAAGTATTGATCAATTTCCAAGTCTTTATTATCAAAACTAAAGATTACAAGATATCGATCTATTTCTCCGCTTAAATATTGATATAGTTACAGATAGCCCCTTTTTTCTGACCTCGTCCAATTGTTCTTGATCACAAATGTGTTTAAACTTTGTAATCACACTTAGATTCGAATTAAACTTTGTAATCACATTTTATCCTTATAGTATATGTCTTTTATTTTAATTCCACCTCGAAATTGGTTAATAACCTGGTACTAAATCGATATTTCGGAAGCGAAATAGATCATTCGAGTCTACTTGTGATTACAAAGTTTGAAGACAGTTATCATTAGGGCCAATTAGATGAGGTTAAAACGGGAGCTATGTGTAACTATACCCACTTGACTAAGATGAATTCAGAGTTGAATTCAGAGTAAAGAAACAAATAATACCCACTTGACTAAGATGAATTAACAAATCAATAAGAACCTTTACCTTGAGATTTTTGCAGGAACATTCTCAGATGACAATATCACTA
>CM071721.1:5088995-5115013 GCA_036630335.1 Physaria fendleri | reverse complement strand
GAAAACAAAAACACCCTGGGAACACCGGAAAACAGGGTTAGAAAATGGTAAAATAACCAGTATATCATGAACCATCAATTAAAGTTCTCCAAGAGAGGGTATGGAAGGTTAAAGCACCCACAAAGCTCCAACATTTTCTATGGCAATCCCTTTCAGGGTGTGTGGCAGTCAACAACAAGTTAAAAGGTCGAGGGATTAATTGTGAGGCTTACTGTCCGCGATGCGGAGTAGAGGATGAAACAATTAATCATTCTTTATTTGAATGCCCGCCAGCGGAACAATCCTGGGCGCTATCAATGACTCCCACTAATCTCGATCAGTTCCCAGGACAGTCAATTTATTTGTACATGGACTATCTCTTGAGTAGGGATGACCAGAAGGGTCCTATAGCTGATAGGTTCAATTTTTTCCCTTGGTTAGTCTGGTATATCTGGAAAGCACGATATGATAGATTGTTTAAAGTTATCGATAGATCCCCTACAGATATCATCAAAACTGCAACAGCATAATGGGGGGCTTGGGCGCAGGCAAACTTAGACCTTAGTGAAGCTACTATAAGCCCTATTGATTCTCTTGATATAGGAAGCGAGTTAGTGAAGCTACTATAAGCCCTATTGATTCTCTTGATATAGGAAGCGAGGTCACCCCTTTCCTTTCGGTTTTTCGTACTGACGGTTCGTGGAAATCTTCGAAGATTTTTGCAGGGTTAAGATGGAGCTACTATGATGATTCTGAGGCAATTTCTCTTTGTGGATCACGAAGTGTGGCCCGCCCACTGTCTCCTCTACACACAGAAATAAAAGCTATACTTTGGGCGATGGAGTCTTTGTTGCTACGCAGAGTTCGAAGCGTTCACATTCAGATGGGCTCTTTGGAGGCAGTTCATATCCTTACACAGGAAGAAACGTGGCCAAGCTTTCGATCCCATGCTGCGCTTTACGCTCTTTTGAAGACCAGATTCGCTTCTCTACATCTATCGAAGATTGCAAGAACAAGGAATGAACTGGCAGATTCACTAGCTCGTTTTTCATGTCATTTAGATTTCTTTTTTTGTCATGTAAACTCTTTTGTTCCCCTTGGACTCCAAGGATCCTTTATTTAATTAATATAATATTTACCGTGAAAAAATAAATAATAACAAGAATATTATAGGTCTAATCCACAATTGTCAAAATACATAGAAAATTATAAATTATCATTTTATTATAAAAATCATATAACCTTATAGATTGTGTTGTAATAACATATTATATTTGAATATAGAATAAATATCTATCTTTTATCTTGATTATACATTGCAAATAATTTATTTTTAGATTTTATATTTAATCTCAAAATAGAGATTAGATAATCTTATATATAGAATAAACAATATATTATTATTTTAACATTAGAAGTTTCAATTTAATATTAAAATCAAAATTAACCTGCGATATATAGCGGAAAAAAAATCTAGTATTCTAAGATAGCGACCAAAGTCTAACAAAAGTTATGGTCATCATTTGATCGGAAAATAGCGTAGCGACCACGTTTAGGAAAATACTTGCTATTTAGTCGCTATTTTCTATTTTGAATTACTTCAAACCCATGAAAATTTTTAAGAATGGAGAGGTTGGGGGATTGAAATATCCAAAACGTATCAAATCCATGAAAAAAATTCAATGGAAATATGAAGAAAGAAAGAATCGAAAAAGATGATTCTGAAAAAATAATTACCGACCTACTTTGGCTTTAAGTAGGGGATGTAGGCTTGGACAAAAAAACCGAAACCAAAAAACCGAATCGAATCCGAACCGAAAAAACAAAATTGAAACTGAACCGAACATATAAAAAAAAAAACCGAATCGAATCCGAACCGAAAAAACAAAATTGAAACTGAACCGAACATATAAAAATAACCAAATGGTACTTTAAATTCTAAACCCGAAGAACCGAAATCGAACCCGAACTGAACCGAAGATCTATGGTACACCGAACAATATATATATATATATATAAATTGTTGTTTACCTAAGTACAAAACAAGATATATATATATATATGTATTTGTAATATATATGTAAGTTTAGTTAGTAATTTTAAATGATTCTCATCTCATGTGTGTATATATATAGTTTATTAAAAAATAAGCAAGTTGTAAAATCTCAAGTAAAAGTAAGTAAGATATATATCATATATATATATCAAATTAAGCCACCTATCACACGATACGAGACATAATTTCATATAAATTTACATTTCGTATAAATTATAGTAATATAGTTTATTTTGTATTGGATTAAATCAAATTATATTATATATTATTTTAAAAGTTCATCCATATCGAATAAATCAAAAAAAATTCTATGTTAAATATATTTTTCTATGTTAATAATTTTTTTGGGAGTACTGAACCCGAACCGAATCTTATTGATACCGAACCGAATCCGAACCAAAAGTTTAACGAATGATATATAAATCTCTAAAATCGAAGTACCGATATCGGAAAGAACCGAACCGAACCCGAAAATGCCGAGGTCTAAGTAGATGGGGTAAATTGTAAATAAATGAAAATTGAAAAGGAAAAGGAAAAGATGAAGGGGTAGTTTAGATTTATAATTAAAAGAACCGGGGCGACCTCTCAAATATGGAATTCGGGAATTGGAAACAGCAGAGCATAGAGCAACTTGAGGCACAAAATGCACACTCTCAACAACAACACTGGTTCGCAAGATCCGAATCTAGACCCGACTCCGAACCCAAATCTCGACCGGGATCAATTTCCCAACCGAAACCATCCACAATCTCGCCGCCCTCGGGGATTCGCTGCCGCAGCCGCAGCTGCATCAGTAGGTCCGACGGAAAGCGATGTAAACAACGGAAACATCGCCGGAATCGAAGTTGGAGAGGGAAGCAGCGGCGGAGGAGGGAAAGGGAAGAGAGAGAGGGAGAAGGAAAAAGAGAGAACGAAGCTTAGAGAAAGACACAGACGAGCAATCACAAGTAGAATGCTCGCTGGATTGAGACAATACGGTAATTTCCCGTTACCGGCGCGTGCTGATATGAACGATGTTATCGCTGCTTTGGCTCGTGAAGCTGGTTGGAGTGTTGACGCCGACGGTACTACTTACCGACAATCACATCAACCTAACCATGTGGTTCGTAATTTCAAAACCCTTTCAGATTTGATGAATGTTTAAGCTATTTCAGTTAGGGTTTATATAATTTGATCCCAAATTTGTGTTGACCTTCCCAGAGTTACTAGCTTTGTTCTGTTATCAATATAAAATCTTGAATGTTCCATGCTATTGGATAGGTTCAGTATCCGACGAGATCTATTGAGAGTCCACTTTCTTCTAGTACTTTGAAGAACTGTGCTCAGCCTGCGCTTGATTGTCAGCAGCATTCAGTTCTTAGAATAGATGAAAACCTTTCTCCTGTGTCTCTTGACTCTGTTGTTATCGCCGAGAATGATCATTCTGGGAATGGAAGAAGGTATGCTGGTGCGAGTTCTATTGGATGCTTGGAAGCCAATCAGGTAACAGTTGACATTGATGAATGATAATAGCAAAGCCAAGTTCATTGCATTGTTAGGAGAGTTGACTTTACTGAATTTTTCTTATCTAACTCTTTCCTTGTTCTTTCAGCTTATGCAAGATGTTCATTCCACAGAGCCACAAAATGACTTCACAAAGAGCTTTTATGTCCCTGTGTACGCCATGCTTCCAGTGAGCTTCTGATGAGAGAACTGATTGTTTTAAGTGTATAGATTATTCCTTTACCACTTCTGATTAGAGAGCTGAGTATATGTAATATGTATATTTAAATTGTTCTTTTACTACTTTTGCCACATTTTTTTAAAGTTAAATTTCGATATTTTTTGCCTTTCAGGTTGGCATTATAGACAACTTCGGCCAGTTGATTGATCCTGAAGGTGTAAGACAAGAATTAAATTACATGAAGTCATTAAATGTCAATGGAGTGGCAATAGATTGTTGGTGGGGGATAGTTGAAGGCTGGAATCCTCAGAAATATGTATGGTCGGGCTATAGAGAGCTCTTTAACCTTATTAGAGACTTCAAACTTAAACTACAGGTGTCAAATATATTACTTGAAGAGCTTTTTCAAATACTTCTATGACCAAATTGTAATTATTGTGATAAGGAACCCTCTTTTTCATAATGTATTAGCAGATATTAACATATGGTTATATTTGAAGGTGGTGATTGCCTTTCATGAATATGGAGGGAATACATCTGGAAATGTTATGATTTCGTTGCCACAGTGGGTTTTGGAAGTTGGAAAAGACAATCCAGACATATTTTTCACTGATCGTGAAGGAAGGAGGAGTTTTGAGTGTTTGAATTGGAGCATTGACAAGGAACGGGTATTGCATGGACGAACTGGTATAGAGGTACTTGAAGAAAACAAATTGCTAAGCATTTTGGTCTGCTAACATTTTATTTCTTCCTCTTTGTACTTCTTAATTCTTGTTTATTCATTTTCAAAATTTGATTTTTCAGGTCTATTTTGATTTTATGAGAAGCTTCCGGTCGGAGTTTGATGACTTGTTTGTGGAAGGACTAATTGCTGCAGTTGAGATTGGTCTTGGAGCCTCTGGTGAACTAAGGTACCCAGCTTTCCCAGAAAGGATGGGTTGGATTTATCCCGGTATTGGGGAATTTCAGGTATTTTTCAGATTGTCAAACTTTACTTTCTAGTTTCTACTTATGACTAATGAAGTCTCGGCATGGTTAGCATTTCCATTTACTATTTGGCCTATTGCAGTGTTATGACAAATATTCACAATTGAATCTGCAAAAGGAAGCAAGAGCACGAGGATTCAATCTCTGGTGTAAAGGACCAGAGAATGCAGGTCAATACAATTCTCAACCTCATGAAACTGGTTTCTTCCAAGAGCGAGGTGAATATGACAGCTACTATGGCCGTTTCTTCTTAAAATGGTATTCACAATTGCTAATCAGTCATGCTGAGAATGTTCTGTCTCTTGCAAATCTTGCGTTTGAGGAGACAAAGATTATTGTCAAGGTATAGTCTTTGTGACAGTTATCCTTGAAAACCAGGGACGCCTATAACAATGAGACTCATACACACACAAAAATGCAGATACCGGCGATCTACTGGTCTTACAAGACAGCTAGTCATGCTGCTGAATTAACTGCAGGATACTATAACCCTTCAAATCGTGATGGGTACGCTCTTGTTTTAGAAACACTGAAGAAATATTCAGTGACTGTGAAGTTTGTGTGCCCTGGGCCACAAATGTCTCCCAATGTGCATGAAGAAACATTAGCTGATCCAGAAGGTTTAAGCTGGCAGGTAATGACACTTTCAATTAATGGCTATACCGCTCTTTGTTTTGTTTATCGGCAAATGAAATCCTAAGCGTAAGTTTGGTTTGGACAGGTGATCAATGCAGTTTGGGATAAAGGACTTGATATTGGGGGAGAGAATATGATTACTTGTTTCGATAGAGAAAGTTGTATGAGATTAATCGAAATAGCTAAGCCAAAAAACCATCCAGATAGATATCACTTCTCCTTCTTCACATATCGTCAACCTTCTCCTCTGGTTCAAGGATCTACTTGCTTCCCAGATTTGGAGTATTTCATAAAATGCATGCACGGTGAGATTTGGATGCACACTACTTGATTATACCTTCCTCTAGCTTCGTTCTTATTACTATATTTGTTGCTTTTCGCAGGCGACATACAGATATAAAATAGTGTTTGGATCACAAAACAGATCACTAGGAGTTGCCAGGTTATTAGGATTCTTCAAGTAAGTGTCTATTGTTTAGAAACATTAAAAATCTATTTTGATCTTATAATATGTATGTAGAAGACCCCTTAACTTCACTAGATAATCAACAAATGAATTAACAACTTTTCATTTTTTGCAAATTTCTCATGCATTATTTCTTCAGTTTTATAAGTTACGAAAATATCCGGTTTATGCTTACGACTGATAAAATAGAGATATTATAACTCAGTCCAAAAAAAAGAGATTATAACTTTATTTATCCCAAGATAAAAAATAAAGTCAACATTTTTTTTTTATGCCAAGTAATTCTTTTTTTTTTGTCTGTGTGTGTGTTTCTCCAAAGGATATTAGTAAATACTATCCATGAAGGGGTGAATACAAAAAAGAGGAAGACCGAAGTTTCTAGTTCACTACTTAGTAGCCAAGCTATCATCCTACTTCTTACCGGAAATTAGGTTGTTATCCTTATTACAAATCACATACATATCCCGGATCAGTCTGGTTTTAGGTAGACTAATAAATTACACAAGAAGAGAAGATTTTGCTCAACCAACATAGTTGACAAACTCCGATGGTGATGGGACTGAGCCACCGCGGAGCAAAGTGAAGACTGAGCTAGCGGTGCTAAGGACTCGTGGGACAACCATTGAAGCAATTCTTGGAAGAGTCGGGTAAGTAAGAGTACCAATGATGAACCAATTGAGACTCATAAGGGCAACTGCATCTATGGCCGGTTTATCCTTAAGTGTAGAGAAAAATTGAACCACACTTGTCAAAGAGATACCGACCACAATGAAGAGTGCTCCTATAAGTGGAGTACACATCTCTTCTTCTTTGGCTCCATTCATTACTATTCCCACCACCAGAGCCAGACTCGCACTGAATACACTTCTTGAAACCGCTATGTGCCTCTCTAAACCAAGGACTCTTGGTGTTACCTCTTCGTCTTTGGGGATTGTTGATTTTGCAAATGGGTATAGAGGGGATTTCACTGAGCTAGATTTGGCTTTTTCCTTTGATCCATAATCAATATTCTTTGGCTTCGGTTCTTCTTTCGCCTTAACTTTGCCTTTCTTGCCCCAAATCACTTTTTTAAACTCAAGATTTTCATCTCTTAGTTCTTGCACCTGTCAAAATCCAAAATGTTTAGAACACATTGTGTGTACCAATACATTATATGTAGAAAGGTTTTGAAAAACAAATGACATATTCGAAACCACATTCAGAGATTCATTACACTAAAGGGCAGGTGCTTAACCAGTTTATTGTACCTCAGCCTCTAGCTTTTCTATTTTGGAAATGGCTTCATCATGTTCATCTTCTAGCTCATCTAAGTCGTGTTCCATGATTCGATATTCTTTTATTGTTTTCCGTAGATTCTCCTCTAGTTGTTTTCTACTCCATTCAAGACTCTCTAGCTCATACCGCAAATCATAAATACTCTGCTCAAGCAGTCTTTCCCTTGGAATAGAGGCAAAGAAGCGAATGGGAAACGTAAAGAGGAGAACAAAACCCCAAATTGATCCCCAAACAGCTCTCCACAACATACTTAAGTTGAACCAAATTGCACAAGTCACCATATCAGTAGACACAAAGGTTGTAACAAGAGCTGTTCTAAGACAGAACATACATGCTTGAATGCAGAAAAAGAAAGGTCTGGTCATAAGATAAACTGAAGATGTGACCAACCCAGTAACCAATCCTCCAAGATCCATTTGTCTTCAACAACCTAATTAAAAAGTTCCAACATGTTGACACTAGGGTTAAAGAAGCTCAGAGACTTGTTAATACTAAAATGTTCAGTTTTAATTAAAGCTAATGAACCAAGAAGATTCTAGTTTTCATCTAAAACTCTTAACAGAATCCCATAAAAGCTTACCTTATTTAGGGTAATCGTAAGAGGCAGTGTAAAGGAAGAAGTTGAAAAGCTAACTGTAGAAGAAGAAGAGAGAGAGTGTGATATTGATAGAGAGGAAAATTGATAGGGAGAGGTGGCAGCAAGAGGAAACCCATGGACGACACGTTGAGTGTATCTCATGTTTTCTGGATTTTGGATAAAGATTAGCTTTGCATAAGAAATTTTACAAAATTCAAAAATACATTATTCTTGTCAACGTCTATTAATTGTTGGATTTTGGATAAAGATTAGCTTTGCATAAGAAATTTTACAAAATTCAAAAATACATTATTCTTGTCAACGTCTATTAATTGTACAAATTCCAAATCAAACAAAACCAGGAATTGAACAAAGTGCAGAAAAGGGCCAAAACAAAATGGACCAACAAGCGGATTGGATCGTAAAAGTCCGATTCCCCAACCAATGCGGGTTCGTGAATCTTTCACCTACTTCATAACAACACAAACACATTCCTGTATTCGATTATTATTATTATTATTTTTGTATGAATGTTAAATTTTATTCATATAAAAAATCGTTCTCACAAGCTGGGATTAAATACATCAGAATGCAATCCGATGTCACCCGCCTCATTAAAATCTCACCGGGAAAATCCAGGGTAGGAAAACCCCTGATGAGGAAAAAGAGTGTGAGTGGACTAAAACTTACAATAAAAAGAAAAAACCAAAAAAACCCTATCAAAAAGAAAATCAAATCCGAAGACTATCACAATACCGAAAAACCCGTTCCTCATGAAGGCTACTCAAACGATTTCGCATTTGACGGTCTAAAATACCTAGTGGAACATCAGCCGAAAGAGGAATTGAACCATGTCGTCTACCATTTCTCTCAGTCCAAATCAAGTATGCTGTAGCTTGCATACAATACAACATAATGAATCTACGAGTTCGATCTTTTTCTCCCAAGCACAATCGAGCAAGAATCCATAATCTTGTTGAAAATTGTTGTCCAAGAACATGTCCAATTGTCTTGCACCAAACTTCTTCTGCAAAAGGACATTGGAAAAAGAGACGATTCCTTGTCTCCACCTCTACATTACAAAGACAGCAAATCCCAGATATATTTGAGTTCCATCGTAGCATCCTTGCTAGTGTTTGAACTGCATTTTGACAGATCATCCAATAGAAGAAAGCATGTTTCGGAGTATTGTTAGAGAACCAAACCAGTTTGTCCCAACTAACCCGAGGAGCAGCTGTTCGGATCAAACTCCATGTCCAAGCCGAGTCAAATGTGGACGAGAAGGAGTCCTGACTGCGCCGCCACATGTGCATATCTTCTGCGTCAGAGTGAGCAGTCCCAATATCAACTATTAATTGCTCTATTGCGGCATATACTTTATTTCTATGTCACCGCCTTCGCCGAGAATTTATAACATCAACCATAGAAGCTATTATTATTATAACTATAAAATTCCAAAAACTATTGAAATATTTTAGAGTTTTAGTTTGGTTCTTATTTTAATCATAGAATTTGGAACAAAATTAGTTCATGGTTTGGTTTTGTGTATAATTGTAATTTTGTTCTGGATATTTTGTGTGTATAATTGTAATTTTGGGTAATTGTATTTTATAATTGTATGAGTATTATTTTTTGGTTATTAGAGTTATAGAGTTATATTTTGCTTCAAATGCTCCGACATAGTTGTTGCATTGCATTCACACTTTCCACAAGTGCATAAAGCGAGCTCGATATAGTTCTTGTATTCTTCCCAAATAATAACAAGTTCTATGTAATATCTATATCTTGTTGTCTAGAATTTAAGCGTTATTCTATTTCATAAACACGAGGAGCATTATCTTGTTTGAATCTTGACATAAGGTTTTTCCAAATGGCTTAAGCTGTAGAAATGAAAACACATTATGTCTTATCTTTGTAGACACACAATTCATCAACCAAGTGGCCACCATATCATTATATCTACTCCAAGAACCTGCATCTCTATGGTTACTAGGAGGTCTGGGGATAGTTCCATCTATAAATCCTAATTTGTTCCTCACATTAAGAACCATAAGGATTGACCTACGCCAGGAATAAAATTCTGAGCCTGAACTGAGTCTATCAGAAACAAGAATCAAACCTGCGTGATCCGAACTGTGAAAAAAATACAGATTTTCGTAAACATCCGTTGATTGAGTTTTGAGTTGATGCTGAGCTAGTTGATCAGAACAGGTTGAACATGTCGAGCGTGGGGATTTTCATTAGGAGCCACATTCTAATTTTGCAGAATTGGACCTACCTGCCTTATTTGGAGAGCTCCGGTGGGACAAGAGAGAATTAAGCAAAAAAATCTGCTTGTTGTGGGATCCCAGCCTATAAGGGAAGATCTGAGCCTTGGAATCATATTAAACCGATGTCAAATAAAGAAGTTACAAATTTTTCAAATCAATATAATCTACTCTTGCTTTATTTGGAAACTGAGCAATTTGGGGATCACAAGAATCAATCATTTTATATTATTTGTTTTAATATTTTCAAATTCACCTATAAATACGCTGAGAATCAATCTTTATAATGTATCCTTGAATTTGAAAAAAGAATTTTATTCTCGTTTAAAGTTTATCCAATGCTTAGTGTGTTTATTCTACTTGTAAGGATTCACTTTAGAATACAAGTTGAACGAGTGTCTCTTGTGTGGATTCCCTGAGGCAATGATTCATGAACTTATCATAAGGGCTTTCACACCCTTGAATGGCATCTTTTGATCCATCATCATCAATCGACTTGTTCTCTAGTTCATGTTAACTTAAGACTGGCTCCATATTGGACCATTTCCATCCTTGGTAACTGGATTCTTGTGAATCACTATCTTGGATCCATCATCCCTTCGTCTCCACGGTTGCAACATGATTCATTTGACTCAGTTCAAGGCTCCATCCGCTTCCAATCTTATATCAAAATATTTTCAAATTCATAAATAAAATAACAATTATAATAGTTTTGGATTTGGGGTATTTCAAATATTTTTGGGGGTAATTTGCATATTTTATAGGTTTTCAGGTATTTTCGGGTTTTATGGTACTTTTGGGTTTTCGAGTTTTGGAGTTATTTTCGGCATACTTAAACACACATGAATCTGATCCGAACACAGAAGGGGCTGAACCAAGCCCAATCTTATATTTTTAAATACCCGAATAGGTACATTTTATATCCACCAAAAAACCCCGAAACATGGAAAAAACCCGATCTGAAACATGAAACCCGATATACCCATGCATAACCAGGAGGTTCGAGACCCTTGTGGGTCCGTACATTCTCCCAGGATAGGGACATGACCATGTTGTTTTCCTTCTTTTTTATTGGAGGATAACGTTATCGCAACATAAAGTTAACTTCCCTACGAAATTTAGAATCCATGACCTCAGGTTTACCGCAACATCCAATTAGCCAAGTATCCGGTCAAATGAAGGTACTTTCGCCTTCCTACTATTCATCATATTGAAGATTTACCAATTTTGCTTATATATCTCAGATTTACATGAAATAAAACCCTTTACAAACGCTTGTAATAATTTTTTTACAAAAAACTTTGGTTGGTAAGTAAAGTCGAATCAGAACTGGTAAAAGTTAATCACATAGAAATCCTATGTTCTCTCTCCTGTGAAAAAACCAAAGCTTCGGCCATTTTTCTCTGATTCGACGCGTACAATTTCCACGATGTGGCGCTTAGTTCTGGCTTTGATGATGTTCTATACCTCTCTCTCATGTATATATCTAGATCAAAGGTGAAATAGTTTGGAACCATCAAAATCCTATCCGAAAACTGCGACGCTTCCACGGATCCGGATTCCCAGTGGACTTGCGAGCTTCAGTCTCCGCTCACATGCGTTGTTATTTCAAGACGATGTGAGGCGGTTTTGGTAGTCTACTTTTGGGCTTTAAATCTTCTGTCGGAGATGATGGTTTGTGTACGGAGGAAGCGTTCTTCCATTTGTGAATCTTTTTCACACTTCGACTCTTTGGAAAAACAACCTTATTTCAGATACTTCCTCTCCTCGGTGAATTTTGCAAGCTTGGGTAAGAGAAATTTCATTTTCAGTTTCTTTCTGGCATCCTTTTGAAGATATGCCTTTCAAGTTATAATCCTACAAAGCTCCTGTGGTTTCCTCATGCTTCAGTAAGATGAACATCATGTCCCTCTCAATGGTTGCTTCAGGTTTTTATTTTGATTTGTTTTTTATTCTATCGCTTGAGATTTCTCCGGGAAGTCTCTGTTACTACATATCTGAGTAAGTGGTCTTAACATACCTAGACTCACATAAGCCTCTCAGCCTTGTAAGCTCATCCATTGTTACCTTCAGTCGTTGTATTTAGCCACTTTCGTTTTTATTGTCTTACAGCCAGCCCTATGTTGTGTTGTTTTTCTAATTAGGTTGTCTCTCGGTATTGGATCTTGTAACGGGTCTTGGGCCTTTAATTATTATTAATCAAGTTATAAAAAAAGACGTTGTTTAAAAAGAGTAAACTTCTATTGTCAAAGAAAAAAGTATTTACTTTATGATAACTTATTGTGACTCAAAACCAATATTATTAATCTTATATAAAGAAAATCAATATTGCATAGCCAAAAGAGGGACTAGCCAAAGTGGAACTACATTGTCTGTCGATCCGAAATAAATAGATTATCCTGCTGCATACTTAGTCAATGAATCTGCAGCCGAATTTTGTTCCTTCGAGTTTTTGAGAATGTGACATTCTTATTTTCTTCTCGACATCTTCCCACTAACCTCCGAGGTGAATGAGCGAAGTCTTGGCCACTCTTCCGAATGGGCAATGACATCGATTAGAGATGAAGAATCGCTTTCGAGTACGATATTATTGCAACCCATATTCAATATGCAACATACAACATACTTAACAAATCATAGCTGCAGCTTCAGCTTCTATAGACGAATGAAGCTTAGGAAATTTCTTGATTCCCTCACTATATTACCCTTCCACTTGAATTCCTTAATATTCATGCAACTCCACAACGATCTTTTGCATCTTGATAGGTCGCATCAGTGTTGCATTTAAGTACATCGAATGGGGGTGGTGACCAAGGAACAAGTTGGATCGGTAAAGATAGAGGTACCATGGGACGTGAATTATAAAGCATTTATTGGTTCCTCATTTGAGGACCATTCTAAAGAATCTACCAAAGCTAGATTTTACACAGTTGCCGCATCGGGTGTGGAACCTTGAAAGATAACTGCGTTTGTGCCTTCCACAACCGTCATATGATCCAAGTCCAGAGAAACTGCGGATCTGGGCCTCGTTGTTCACCAAACACCATACATCGAAGATGTTGGTTGCAAAAAAGGAGCTACGATTGATGGGTAGAGATATATAAGGAGACTAGATCTCCATATAATTGGTATAGATGCATTTGTGCATCTCCAGATAAAATTCTGCAACTTAGGACAGGTGTTTAGCTTTCATATCCGATGAAAGATCTTTGAAAAGTGGGACCATGCCTAGGAACCCGGGTCTCCGCTTGGAAACGCTAATCGGATAGGCGGTAACCGGATTTAACCGAATACATATCACAGGATGTATGAAACCATGAATATCTAGGTCTATAGTCCTCTCCACCTGGTTTAATTGATAGAATCCTCATCACATCCTCTTCTATAAATACTCTTTTCAACTGCGATATGATCAATTGATCTCTTGTCGGGTCTTTAAAAATGTTTATGCTCCAATTCTCCATCTGAATGTGCGGTATGATGGTGGAATGTCGTGGAGACTCATCCAAGATCCAATTATGATGCCACAAGTCGAGATCGTTACCATTACCTAACTCTTTTTTCAACCCGTGCTGCATCATAGATTGGCTAGACTTGAGGCTTCGCCACCCCAAAGAGGGACTTG
Source organism: Physaria fendleri (assembly GCA_036630335.1). Taxonomy (NCBI): domain Eukaryota; kingdom Viridiplantae; phylum Streptophyta; class Magnoliopsida; order Brassicales; family Brassicaceae; genus Physaria; species Physaria fendleri. Next base: position 5,101,482 of record CM071721.1, on the reverse strand, counting down.
GTTCTAAGGTCGAGTGTAATGTGCGGATAATACTTCGCCTTGCAAGTTTGAACTAGTAAGATGTGAGGCTTGTCAAGTATATGCCATAATTGTTTTCTCAAAAATGCTATGTTAAAGCTTTCTAGATTTTTTTTATCCCATACCACCAAGAATTTTAGGCAATGTTAATTTTTCCCAACACATTGTTTGCTGACTTCTACCAAAATTCGTTGTGATATTTATCAAATAGACCAACATCATAAATGATGGAAATCTTGTAATATTATAAAGCAAACAAAATCATATAAATTTCAAGTCATTTTTTCGTATAATCGAGATAGAAATTTCTTGAATTTCATTCATGTTCATTAGAAATCATAATGAATAATTTGTATTACCTACATCAATTATTTTAGAGGAAAAAAAAATATCAAACCCAAAAAAAAAAAAAAAAAAAAAAAAAAAAAAAAAAAAAAAAAAAAAAAAAAAAAAAAAAAAAAACTAGTTAAGTAGAAGATAAGATAAATGAAGGTACTAATTAATTAATGCTTATGAGAAGAAGTGCAAAGAGATGAAATGTAAGTATGATCAGAAGGTCTAAACCTAAGCGTACAGCTAAGATTACACTCGAACTTAACCGATCCTAATGGTCCGACTCGCCATCGAGTTTTTGAGCCACCTTTGAGGTCGAAGGTGATAACATCTTGTTTAATGGCATAGTCTACAGCTTGCATCATTGTTGGATTCAGCGGTATTGGATATGACTGGACCAAGTAAGGAAGATACATTGATCCCTCTTTCACAACTTCAAACTCAGGCGCTTTTAAAATCGCAATCAGTTTGCCTTCATAGCTTAGTTGGAACTCTGTTTCATCGAACAATGCACGAGTTTTAGCGTTATGGTTCTCTACTCGAATCACAATCGTTAGCTGCGTTTGCAAAACTCCAACTATATCATATCTAATCAATCAAACCAAAAAAAAAAAAAAACATGATTAATGATCAAAATATCATATCTAATCAATCAAACCAAAAAAAAAAAAAAACATGATTAATGATCAAACAAAGAGGAAGAGTTGTCTGAAGAAAAAGAAAGAATTACTTTAAGAAGTCGAGGTGAGCAGTAGCGACGCTGATGATGGGAACACGAGGATGAATGACCATATAACCAACGAAGACAATAATGCCACCAAAGATTGCAACAATAGAGATAATGGCACAGACTATAGCTGCACACCAGATGATTGGACTGGTACGGTGACGAGAAGTCAATCTGGGCATTATTTATGGCGTAGGATCGGGTTTTAGTTTGGGTGCGATGAGACAGCAGCATTCAGGCTCTGCGTCCAAATGTTATTTGGTGGGTTTGAGAGTTGATTATGAATTTTGAAGGATTTGGTACTAAAACCTACTTGGTGGGGAAAGTCTTTGGTATCTTTCTTTACTTTGGTCTAAAGGCAAAAAAAAAAAGAAGGTTTTACACAAAAAAACATTCATTAATTGTATAAACTTGCATACGTCCTAAGTTTTAAGGAATCTTCTTCTAATATGTCCTATGTAATTCTTAACTTGCAGGTCTTACCAACTTCGCTAATATAATACTCCTGTTTATGTAAATCAACTATTAATATATTAATTTCAGAAGTTTTTATATCTAAATCCGAATTGGAAAAAACCTTATCGTTCACATCCCGTTAATTTTGGAAATTATTTATTTGGAGCTAGATCCTACTTGGAAGATTCCTTATCTTCACTTTCTAAATATACCAAAGAATCAAGTGAACCATGATACATTTTTTGCAAACATTATTTAACTGAGCAAGATGATCATAACTATAAGAAGTTGAAGTGCAGACGAATCTCTAATTTACCAATAGAATTTACTGGAAATGGTGGTACTTGATTATTAGATGCAACTCTTTTCAATGACAACAGAGTAAACCACATACAACTCATATGTATTACATAAGTTACAAAGCTATAAGACTTATAACAACAGAGCTAGTTTTGGTTCATTAAACTCCATGTATGCGTAACGGTAACAACACAGGCATACTCAGGTGAGAAAAGAACAGAGAGAGAAGACAGTAGAGAGAAAGTGAGTATGCCTTACGAAATTGGATAAAGGATGAGACTTTTGCTCAGCAGAACCTGAGGGTACGTTCCAATTCCTGCTCATCATCACAGTTGTAGCCAAGTTCAAAAGCTCGAGCTGCCATGAAGAGAAGACGCAAATCATTCACTTGGAGGTAGAAGAACAAATGAGAGAGAGAGAGAGAGAGAGAGAGAGATGTACCCAGTCGGCTTTTGTCCATGAATACTTCAGCTTCTAGTTCAGCTTCTTCCTCATCACACCCATTTTCGTCTGGTTCAGTTTGTAAGAGCAACGTATCAGAACAAAGTCCTGAGATAGTACACACCATAAGGTCACCTTCCGGGTTCAATATGACTTCCTTGCAGTTATCATCACATACTGTTTATACATACCATTAAAAAAAAAAAATATGTAAGTTACAAATAAACACAAGTAACAATTTCACATTCTTAAAGCATTTAAATTCATACCATGAACATTTCCCGTCTCTTTGCATATGAACACGTCGTCAATCTGATGGTATGAACATTTGGTTCCCAAACAAATATGGCCAGTGACAACTTTATCAGTAAGTCCTTTGCTTTTCTTCCATAGAGATACTTGTTCAAGTACAGTTTTGTCAAGAATGATCCGGTCATCGACCATCTTCATGTTGCAAGGAGAAAACAAGAGCAAATCCGTCAAGTTATGATTCATGCCAAAACATAAACAGATAACTAGAAATAATTACCTGGGACAGGAGAGGTGCTTGGCTTCTCTTTGCTGCTTGCATTTGAATGTAATACTCTTTAAAATCTGAAGGACAGGTTCTGACAAGTTCAATCATGTCCTCCTCATCCCGCTAAATTCGACAAGAGAAAGGAATCACTCAAAAGTGAAATATACGAATTCGACCTCTACTACCAACCTCTTCGACAGTAATATAACAACAAAACAAGTATATACAAAAAAAAAAACCAAGTGAGAAACTCACATCAATATAAAGCTTCTTCCACGCACATTCCCGTAACTTTCTAGTCGGAGGAGTTGGTCCCCACCGGATACAGTACCTGAAGATAAAATGAATCAAAAGTATACACTCTGCTTGAGTACAAAGTATTGATTTTTGAGAACCCGTTTCTCCACTACAATAAAGAATATGAGAAAAGACTTACAGGCGACGCCATAAAGATTCATCAGACGCAGCAAAATTCAGAAATTTACACACCAAAGAGCATGATAGAAGATCCTGTAAATCACATCCAAACAATTTAGATTAATAAGCAAACTATACCAGAAAATCTGAGTCCAGTATCTTAAGCAGCAAATGAACAATATACCTCAGAGGATAAGAACTTGAGGATATGACGAAACAGCTCAGAAGGAACATTGCTCAAAACTCCACTCTCTATTCTCTTGGAATCATTTCTAGCTTTGCTAGCCTCTTCCTTTTGATCTTCATCCTTCTTCTCTACATCGTTTATTTCATCTTTCTCAATACGTTGCCGTTTTGCTGCGGGTTCTTTCGTTTCTTCTTTTTCCTCTACCTACACAACCAAAGCATCAATAAAACTTCAACCTTCCACAGAAAAAAAAACGTTGAATTACAATTCACAACAGCTATAAATTTAAAAACTTCATATGAATATGCATATTAAATCGACCAAACCCCCAATTCGATTAAATAAATCAAGTATACACACAAATCAATTAAGATTTACACGGAGAAAAAACATCAAATTTACAATCTATCAAGGATTTTAAATCATCCCCGACAATTTAGGGAGAATGAAAAAATCTCGTAGGTTTCAGATGCCATGAAACAATAAAAAAAAAAAAAAAATGTAAAAAAAAAAAAAAAATGGGGGAGAAAATACAAAACCTTGAAAGAAATTGAATAAAGGAAGGAAAAGTATTAGGGAGAAAATACAAAACCTTGAAAGAAATTGAATAAAGGAAGGAAAAGTATTACCGATGAAACTTCTGATTCGAGAAACCGCGCAAAGCAGTCATCTTCATCATCGGAGAAAGACATATGCTTCAGTTAGTCAGGATCGGGGCTCCGGCGACTGGTTGAGTTTATGCGGCCAATGAAGGGGAGAGAAAGATTGACGATCGGAACCGGTGGCGTGAGAGTGGAGACAGTATCGGGCCCAATAATTTGATTAATGGGCCTTATATCCTAAATAGGCTTTGTAATAATAACTAAGCCTGTAACTCTCCTAATTATTTTTAAAACATCAATGTTAAAAATTAAACTCAAAACTTAATTAATTAATGAGTGGTATAGCATCACAGATGGGAACGATTGAAGTAAAATACATGTGTAAAGAACGAATAGCTAATTGAGCAAGATGATCTGCATATTTGTTGTCTTATCTTTTCGTCCAACTAAAACTTATATCATCAAATTTATCAGTTTCCATTGGTGTTATTGTTCGATTAGTTTCCGCACTGACCATCTGATGAGATAAAACTTCTACACACAGTATAAAGAGATAATGTGACAATGGATCACCCTGTCGTATACCTCTTATCGGCTGAATGTGTCTAGTTGCAAATCCATTAATCAGAACTGAATAGCTAACCGTAAAAACGCACTTCTTGATCTAGTGAATCCAGTGAATCCATTGATTAAAAAAACCCATATATCGCATTGTATTCTCCAAAAAGTTCCACTCCAGCCGATCATAAGCCTTGGTTATATATGTTTTAACTACCATGTACGAATTTGACTGTCTCTTCTGACCTTGATAGCGTGAAACATCTTGTGGGCAGTAATTATATTGTCCTGAATCATTCTACTCGGGATGAAAGCAGCTTGATTTTCATAAAACAGCCTAAATGATCTTTGAGCGTATTGACCAAAATCTTGTAAATGATCTTGTAGTTAACATTGCAAAGTGTAATTGGAATATAATCCGACATGGTAGAGGTAGGCATAATTTTAAGTATAAGAAAGAGATTCATATGATTCATCGCCGTTGGCATAGAAGCCGTGGTAAAAAGCTGATTGATCTCATTGAACACATCTGGTCCTATGACGTCCCATAAAGTTTGATAGAAATTAGCATAGAAACCATCCAATACTGGAGCTTTCGTAGGATCGATATTGAAGAATATTGAGGGGACCTCATCAACGGTGAGAGGACGGAGAAGTTGAGAATTAACTTCCGGGGAAACTCGGGGAGTAAAATCAGTAAAAAGGTCCTGTAAAACCGATTCCCTACTCGGGGAACTCGAGAATTGTTGCAACATTTGCAATCCGCTGACAACCTCGATGCATGATACTATTAGCATCTGTGACAACTGCAATCCTATTCTGTATATTTCGATGCTTGGTAACATTGTGAAAAAATTTGGTATATTGCTATCCCCTTGGTTTAACCATTTATTTCGACTCCGCATTTTCCAAAAGATTTTTACATCCTTATAAACTTGGTTTAATTCCTTTTTGAGATCCCGTTGTTGTCGAGTTGAAAAGGTATTCTGGCTGATACCAACATTTATGCTATTTTGGAAGGATGGTTATTCAATCTGTTGTATTGAATCGATATCTTTTTTCCACTTGGGAAATGATCGACGACAATTATTTATCCTGCAAGACAAAGGAGAATGGGGTTGCTTTGATGCCACCCTCTTAGCACACTTGTTCGGAAATCCTCATTACCAATATATCTATTATCATACCGGTAAAAGAAATGATGGGGAAGTTTCGTATCGAGAATATCAGTAACCAAAGGTCTATGATCTGACTCGCCAATTTCAAGGAATTGGGTCAACGAGGAAGAAAATAGGTCATGCCATTCTTAATTTGTTATAGTACGATCTAGACAACATTGAACTTGGTGACTTCCTCTTTGACCAATCCAAGAAAAAAAAATTACCAGTTGATTTAATATCAGATAATTGACAAGTGCGAACCATTCTGTTTAAGTCTATAAACGAGCTAATAGATCTAGTTCTACAACCAATCTTTTCAGAATGATTTAATATTTCATTATAATCACCTATAATTAACCAAGGTGAATTATGCCTCTGAGTATGAAATCTTTCTACTTCATCCCAAAGATGGTTGCGTAGCCTAGGATTTTGGTTGCCATAAATGAAAGAAAAATAATAACCAAATTCATCATATTGAATAAAACCATCAACCAAATTCGGAGACATTGAATGAACATTAAAAACAACAGAATTCCATAAATCGGCTAAACCTCTACTAAGACCTATTGGAGGAACATAAACATAATTCAGATAACCTAATTGACAACTATATCACGAATATAATCATCATTTTGATTAGTTTTAGAGAGACAGATTATGTGCGGGAGAAACTTACGCTGAATCTCCTTACGGTGTCGAACTGTCAAGTTTGTACCCAACCCTTGACAATTCCAACAGATTATTCTTATTTTGCCTTTGGTGGTATCGAGCCCACCGAGCCTCTGCACTGGTTTGGTTATGTTGGGGAAGAATCATTCCCATTGATCATAGTGTCTGCCTTAGGTTGAGTACGAACAGATCGCGAAGTACCTACATCATCATCATACCTCTATCGCTTTCGGAGCCTGTCTTGAGCCACTTCAAGTAGAACCAAAATTCTTTCATCATCATCTATTCGGCCATTTACCTCCTCATCTGCCTCCATCAAATAAAAACATCAATGCCTTTTATTGAAAGTTGTTACAAGTGACCGAAATTGTTTCTTTTTTTTCCATTTTTTCTTTTTGGTAACGTTAAATAAATTTTATCGATCATACATATTAAATCTTATGACATTAAGCAGCAAGACAACATTTATTCTCTCTCATGTTTTTATCTTTCTAAATCTCTCTCAGAAGCGAAGTAAACAGAGCGAGTGAAGTAACAACCAACTGGTGCGTGCGGCTCCGTTAGCGCCGTACCTGGTCGAATTTTGGTGTAAATACGTCTTGCATGCTCTGATATATATATATATATATATATATATATATATATATATATATATATATATATATATATATATATATATATATGGGCATGGCGAGGAGTTTTGGATCGTCGATCACTGACGGAAGATTTTCAAGCATTCTTCTACGGTGGTGGTGCGACCTAAAGCATCGTACACAATTATTGCTTATTCAGGATGGTGTGTGACAGCTATACAAGTACTGGAAGGAGATAAATCTGACGAAAACAACAAGGTAGCACTGGATCTTTACTAGATCAGAAAATAAGAAGAATCTTGCGGTAACAATTAGCGAATCTTCTATGCGGAAAGAAGAATGGAGGATGACCCATGCCCAGAATGAAGCTGCTAAGAAATCATGATCCATCTCATCCAAAGGTCTCATTAACGGCTGTGTAGATGAGTTTATAAGAGATTAGTGATCTTTTGAGTTTAATAGCAAAACATTGCTACAGTGTCGATTTTTTTTTCTTATGGCTGTGTAGATGAGTTTATAAGAGATTAGTGATCTTTTGAGTTTAATAGCAAAACATTGCTACAGTGTCGATTTTTTTTTCTTATTCTGATAGTGCTCCAGTTTGTTTTCATCGGCTTTCTTCCTTGGTGGGTTTCGAATCATAGAATATAATAGCAAGAGTCTGGTCATGGTTACATACTCTTTTCTCACCGGAAGTTCTGTCGGCTTCCTCCACATGCGGCTTTTGTGTGATTAGGTCTAGGGGGTGTGTTATTTAGTATTAGGCTCGGGTCAAAAATTATAATCGAGGCCCATATGTTGTGTGGGTTTTGTATTGGCTGAACTATCATTCCATCAAATCAAACATAGACGACAAAAAAGATACTAATGCTTAGACCATCTCCAACGGAGACTCTTAAGATAGTTTTCTAAAAAAAATTAATAATAAAAAAAGAAACAAGATGAGAGAGAATGTAGAATCAGCTCTAGTTTAGGAGTTTTAAGAACTCATTTAAGGATCTGGTTCTACAGCTGTTACATTTTTAGTGGCTCTACATTTTCAATAATTATTTTGATTTTATTTAATTGATAAATTTTATTAAATATTAATTTTTTTTTGTTTAGGAGCTCATCTCATGTATCTGAACGATGGAGATGCCCTTATGAAAAAATTTCTCTTTTTTTTCTTTCTTTAAACTCTCTCTCGAGATTTCGCTATACTCTTTCATAAATCGTGTTTTTTTTTTTCCAGCATTGGTGGCTTTCAAGTTACGGCGTCGGCTATATGGTCATCTTTTTTGCTGCTTTTACTTTCTCGCGAGTGAGATCTAAAGTTGAGAGACTCTGATGGCTTCGCATGTGTGATCTAAAGGCCATCTCAACTTTTCATACGATAACGAGTTTTTACCGAGGGCGGTGTTTACAACAACGTCTCCTTTTAACTAAGTTTTACCGGAGAAGCAGGGGCGTCACTGAGGGCGATCTGTTTTCCTTAGATCTATCCACGTTCCACATAACCCCTCACTGGACAGCTCCATCTATCAAGTTTAGAAGATTCGTCAATTCAATTCTTCGTTTCAATACAAACAAGGGGCATAGAGCAGTTTCCCAACACAAACCTTTTTATCTTCAGGCTGTTCGTTTCAATACAAACAAGGGGCATAGAGCAGTTTCCCAACACAAACCTTTTTATCTTCAGGCTGTCTACCAGAGTCCCACCATAGGGATGGTTGTCGAAAACCTCCTGTCACCTTCATCACTATTTACTCTCTCTAACGTAACAACTTCTAGTATGCGCCATGTGCTTGATCCTTAGTGAAACCTCTAGGGAAGGATCAAGGAAGATAGATGCAAGACCATTCGTACGTAAGGTACAAGTTTAAAGTCGCGGATTTTTTTGAATCAAGACTCTAATCAGTGTTTTGATTGATGAATTCGAAAGCTTAAATATAATTGGAATACCTATTTTAATATGGATAACGTTGTAGCCGTCTTCTTTTTCATATCATCTATCCTTTTCTAGAGTAAGGCTCTATATCCTCGGACTTTTCTAACAAACCCTGGCAGAAAAGGACTAAATTGGGGCGGCGCAAAACGCACAAGTTTGGCTTCTTGGCTGCTTCGTCATCTCCGTCGTGTGTGGCTATTAGGGTTTTCGATCTCATTTTGTAATGGGCTTAGACCCAATTAGAAGTTGAAACTTAGATTCTGGGTCTAAACGTTATAAAAATCAATTTTAAATTTAATGAAATTAGTGGCGACAAAAAAATATACTAAAGCTTATGAGACAAAAGATAGTTGGTAAGATATATTATCTTATACAGTTCAATATGTAATCAATATCTTAGTGATAACCTTTTCTATATTCTTTTCTCTCGCGACTCAAAAAAGAAAGAACTTGCGATCGTCGTCCGGCGCATGAGGCCACCACAATGTAGCGTCAGGAAGGGGTTTTGGTAAATATGTAAATTCTCTTTAGATCCAGTCTCTTTGGTAGATCGTGAAGCTTTTGGATCATCATTGCAACTTTAACGGCGGGGCATGCGATCTTTTGACTTTGTACTCACACGTCAATACTATATGATGGTGAGTAACAACATCAGTACTAGAGACTAGAACAATCACATGTAGTGGGTAAATCTAAATATGGAAAACGAAGGAGCCTCGTGGTCCGTTGGTTGATATTGCACGGTGCACGTGAAGATTGGAAGCATGCACGAAAGACAATCTACGCTACAAATCATGTGAAGCCTTACCCTTAGGCAATTCATATATGGGCGGTGCTTGCACGACTTAGTGGTGGTTTTGGGATCCTGAGGTTACAAAGTGGTGGATTGACGGCAGGGCCATCTTCTCCTTTTCGGTCTTGTGTTTTGTTTTTCTTTTTCTCTATTTTAGCTTTTACTCTTAAGTTTTCATTGTTCGATCTCTATGACGATACGGTGAGCTTAAGTCGTTCTTCCAAGAAACCTTCACTCGGTCATGGTTACGGGTTAACACTACAAGAAAAAGGCTGATTACCCACCAAATTTTTTCCACCATAGTGGTGGTGGATAAATTTTCAACCAATTTACCATCAATTTTCGTGGGCCCGCACAAAATTCAAGAAATTGGTGGCTAATTCAACCCTTGAAAACTGGTGGAAAGTTTGCCACCATTTTATCACCAATTTGTATATTATTTAATATGTTTTCATTAAAACCTATTATTTATATGTTTTCATTAAAACCTATTATTTTAATATTTTTATATTACAAAAAACCCTAGTTCCCCTTTGGTTTTGCTTATGCCGTTTTTATTTTTTGCCTCATCTATTTCTTTTGTCGTCTCTTCTTCCTATTTCTTCGATCTTCTTCTTTCACCTTCTTCTTCGACTCTTCTTTGTCTTCCACCTTTTCTCAATCTCAGTTTTCCACTTTCTTCTCAACATTTTTCATCTCCGAGATGTCGGGGATTCGAATCCACCAAAGAAAAAAGAGTCTGAACCAGATCCTGTAGCGGAGCCTGAATCTATGGAGATAACAGAGGAGGATAGGGAGAAAAAGTAGAAGAAATAGAGAAAGTAGAAGGAGTTGAAGGAAATCCTGATTACAAAAAGAAGGATTTGAGAAAGCTATTGAACATTAAGGCGATGTTGAGCTTGACAATGACGACATATGGTATTTGACAATTTTTTCTGCAGTTTATCTTGAAATGGGAAAGGTATTGGTTCAATTACTTTACTAGGTTCCTTTGTTATGCTAAGTGTTGTGTTCTTATCTGATTGAAGTTCTGGATTATTCTTAAACTTGGTTTATTTTATTTTAAACTTGGTTTATTAGATGAACAGGAGATGAGAGATGAAGAACAGAAGATTGAAGATCCTGCCAAAAAAAAAAAGATGAAAGATGAAGAAAAGAAGATGAAGATTAATAGATGAAGAGGAAGAATCGAAGAAGATAAATAGAAGAAAAGAAGATGAAGATGAATTGAAGAAGCCGATGAAGAAGAAAAAAAGACACAAAGAACGGAAGAACATAATTTTTTAATTTTCTTTTGCTTTTTGTTTTTTTAGTTATTGATAAAAATTTGATTTTATAAATTTAAATATTATATTATTTCTCTACAAAAAAAAAATTATATTATTATAATACAAATAATATTCTGTAATTTTTTTTAAAATTATTTATTTTGGATTCCTTGCAAATTGGTAGAAAAATCATGTGGTGGGAGTACCATGAAAATTTGGTGGCAAAATTTCCACCAATTTTCCACCACCTTCAATTTCCCACCTGTTTTGGCCCACCACAAAAATGGTGGGAAAATGATCACAAATTCAGTTTTCCAACCATTTTTTCACCATTTCTGTGGTGTAATGGTGGGAAAATGATCACAAATTGCCAAAATCACTATTTTTTCAAATTGCCAAAATCACTAACACGTGCTCTTTGTCTTCTTCCCTGACCATAGGACCGACATCTCTCCTTCCTCTTCTTCTACTCTCTTTCACTCTAGATCTTCTCGTCTCTCTCCTCTCCATAACTCAATCCACAATCTCAATCTGTATCCTCCTCTTCACTCTCTGACCTTCGAGCCTTCTTATGGTTTTCCCAACGTTTTACTCGTCCCAACCGCCAATTTCTCCTCCATCACGACATCTTTGGCTCTAAATCCTGTCTTCTTTACAATAAATTCGCTCTAAAGGGTGTGAGAATAGAGAGTATTTTTCATTCTGCCATGCCAATGAAAAAAACTTGTTGACTTGACATTATCGTCTATACCAGTATTTTTCATTCTGCCATGCCAATGAAAAAAACTTGTTGACTTGACATTATCGTCTATACCAATTATGAGGACTACCACAAGTGGCATATGCGTCCCTGCGAACTCAAAAAGATGAAAGACGAGAATGACCTTATGTGGCACGGGATTGCCATTATTCGAAAACGAGACGGCCACGTGTCATTTGATAGAAATATTTTTTTGATATGGAAAAACGTGTGTTTCTCTCTCTTAATTAAATTAATATTAAATTTTTACATCGAAAATCGTGCACTTTCTCTTTCCGAAATTAAATTTAAAAATAAAAAAAACTATGTCCTTGTTGGCATTTGTAACTGTCCTCGCCACAGTTTCGTCCTTGTTTGTGCGTGTAACTGTTCTCGACCACAATTCCATTCACAATTCTGTCCTTTTTGGCATTTATAATTGTCCTTCCCACAATTCCGTCCTTTTTGGCATTTGTAACTGTCCTTGACCATAATTTGTCCCATTTTGGCATTTGTAACTGTCCTTGTTGGCTTTATAACTGTCATTGACCACAATTTTTCCCTATTGACATTTGTAGTTGTCCTTATTCGCATTTGTAGCTGTCTTTGACCACAATTTCGTCTATCCGTACTCGTAGACGGGTACCAAGTACTTGTGGACAGAAATTTAGTGGTAAATGTCTGGGGATAGGTCCATGTATCCTAATTCTTGTCCTTTCGTCTTCTGGGCAAGTCCATGCATGAATATAGACAGAATTTTGTTAAGAAGTGGTCATGGAAGC
>CM071721.1:5076544-5088985 GCA_036630335.1 Physaria fendleri | reverse complement strand
ACTCTATGAGGCTCTGACTAGTGCAAACGTTGAGAAAAGCTGGTTAAAAAAGGGTTTAAATTGTATTGGGTAAAAGATTGGGACAGAATACAAAACATAAGATAGAGCGAGGATCAAAATAAAATATTGGCATCGAGATCCGACCCGGAAATTCTGAATCCTAATCTCAGGGCCCAAATAAAACTGTAGCTACTTCTTCTTGTTCTCGTTCTTTAGTCAAGGTCGGAAAATCATGGTAAGCGAACGGAGTCCCAAGGAGAAGAAGAGAGGCAGAGCACGTAGCCCTGATTCTTCTTCGTCTTCCGATTGTATGGTTCTTCTTCTTCTTCTTCTTCTCTATTTATAAAACCATTTCTCTCGTTTCAATATCTTTTTAGGGTTAACAATCGCTTTGTTTTTTGAGGATTTCAGTCTCTATATCCGTGAGTATCAACAATTTTAAAATCTGTAGTTTTGGATTCAGACCTTGAAAGTGAACTATTGTAGTATATGTTTAAAATTGGGACTTTTATATGAATGATCAGATGAAAGCAAAGTTAAGAGGCATCGAGGATCAGAAAAAGATGATGAAAGGAGTGGTAGGATAAGTATCAACAATTTTAAAATCTGTAGTTTTGGATTCAGACCTTGAAAGTGAACTATTGTAGTATATGTTTAAAATTGGGACTTTTATATGAATGATCAGATGAAAGCAAAGTTAAGAGGCATCGAGGATCAGAAAAAGATGATGAAAGGAGTGGTAGGATAAGTGAGAAGAAGAAGGAAAAGAAATCTCATAAGCACCATCGATCAAGCACATGTATGATATTATTGTTTATCATGTTTTGAGTTAGTAGATATTACTAGATCCATTTCAGAACCTAGATTACATGTTGATTCCAGTTCAGTTTGTGGCATGATACATTTGATGTCTTTTCTTCTTCTTCTTATTCTTCTTCATTTTGTTGGTGGGATTACTTTGTTGTTTGCTTCTGAAATCTTGTGAGTAGGTGGGTAGTTCATATTCTTTTCGCATTGCTCTTATTTATGTTTTAAGAATGCTTATCTCCTGCATCTTCGCTTTTCTTTACTACTGCAGCTGCACATAAGTAAGTTGTGTTCTTTTGAGTTTTTATATTGTTTTTTCACATCCTTCGTAACATTTTATGTGATCAGCAAAGAAGTCGAAGGATGATAAGCCAAAAAAGAAACACCGAGAATTGTTCTCACGTTTTGTCAAGGCATGGAACAGAGGGAAACTCGAGTCTCAATACTACGAAGGAATCTCTACTGCCCCACGAACAGCTCACAACTGGAAGAGAAACTCGAGTCTCAATACTACGAAGGAATCTCTACTGCCCCACGAACAGCTCACAACTGGAAGATTAAGCATAGGTGAAAAATCAATACCTTACTATGGTTCGTTCAAAATCTCTTTTTTGCTTCTTGTGCACTTGCAGGTTGATGGTATTAGAGATCTCTTTTTGTGCTCAACTTAGACCTCTTGTTTCAGAACTTATTGTAGAAAAAAGTTTGTAAGCAGTTTTCTCATGTAGAAAAAACTTTACATATCTGATGTCTTACGGAAAATCCCATGAATCCTTATGTTAATCACAAACTTACTATTTCAACAAGAAGTTCCTGAGGAGTTCGCTCACAAAGCTACAGGAAACTCTATAAATCTATAATCATCCATATGGTTATGGATTGTGAAGAACTTTCTTTGCATCCTCAAAATTTAAGGCTCGTCTTCTGCTTTCACCAATCAAGTACATCTATCTTGATATAACTTGTCGTCTAGTAACTGCTTGAGATGTTACAATTATGAAACCTAATTGGAATCCGATGTGCTGACTTGGCTTGAGATGTTACAATTATGAAACCTAATTGGAATCCGATGTGCTGACTTGGTTCGAGAATCACTGAATGTGGGTGTGATAACCAACGAGATTCTGTTTGAATTCATTCATACCGCCAAGATTGTTGAGTGTGGTGTACAAATCTCGAGTGAGGACACAGAGAGTAGTAACAGTGGTAGCGAAGTGGATTACTTCAAGCTGGTGGAATCATCGACCATACAGGTAGAGATGGACAGTAGTATGACACTGAAGCTCAATGTAAATATGCATGTTAGAGTTAAGAACCTAATTTTAGTTAGTTCTGTCCCTTGTTGCTTTCACCAATCAAGTACAAAGCACTTGATCGTCTAACGACTAACTGTCATATAAACCGTTTCATAATAGCTAAGCCCAAAGCCCATTTCTCAAACAGTTGCTATTTAATTTACTTTTCCAATTTCTTTTTTTACTTTTGCTTTTATGGCGAGGAAGAAAATTTTGACGCCGGTGAAGCAAACCGTGTGATTTATTTACACAAATCAGAAGAGAATGAAGAGGAGCTACACAAGTGAGTGAGTGAGCTCTTGTGAAGAAGTAGACGAATAAGAAGAAGAAGAACAACAACAATGGCGGCTACTCCGTGGTACTTTGTGGCAATACTTCTCACCATTCTTACCAGCTCTCAGGTTAACAATGGCGGCTACTCCGTGGTACTTTGTGGCAATACTTCTCACCATTCTTACCAGCTCTCAGGTTCCAATTCCTTTCTTCTTTGCGTCGTCTTTTCCTGCCACTGATTGCGATCGAATCGAGATTTGCTGTCGATTTGTTTACTATTTCCCTGAATTTGAAGAATTTCGGGAGTTTATAGATCTACAAGTTGAGTTGTCGGTGGTGTTACTTTCGCCGAATCTAATTTATGGATCATATCCATTAGAGAGTGATAATGCTATTTTTCACGATTTCGAGCAATGATAGATCCTTAGATTTGATACTCCTCTGGATTATGAATTAAATTTTGCCACTGTTTGATTGTTTCTCTGGATTATGAACTAAATTCATACACATTACACACTATGCTTGAGATTTTTTGTAGCGAAAATGGAGGTTTCATGATTGATTGATTGTTGGATCTATATAGCTGAAGAATTTCAGTGAGAATCTGTTGGATAATGGATGTTATTAGTTTATACCGTCATGATCACCATTCTTTATAGTCTGGGTCTAGGTTTGAGATTGAAAAACAATATTCACTGGATAGATTAGAAAGTAAGAGATTAGTTTAAGATTTTTTCTGTTCTTTTATCTGACTGAGTAGACCTATGTTACAGGGGATTTTAACAACTCTTTCTCAAAGCGATGGAGGTTATAAGTATGATTATGCAACCGTTCCAAGTATGATTATGCAACCGTTCCCTTTCTTGCTGAAGTTTTCAAGGTATTTTGTTGTTCTCTGAATTCTGAAAGCTTGAGTTGATGCTGATACTGGATATTTTCATGTCTTAATTTAGCTGCTGAGTTTTTTTTGTTATTTTCTTCTGCAGCTAATAGTTTCTGGTTTATTTCTCTGGAGAGAGATGCAAACATCTTCCTCAACAACTTCAAGGATTACTACGGATTGGAAGAGCGTGCGCTTATTCATTATTCCATCTCTTATATATCTGATACATAACAATGTGCAGTTTGCTACATTGACGTATGTGGACACATCAACGTATCAGATCATGGGTAATTTGAAGATTGTTACCACTGGCATACTGTTCAGGTATCTTAGTGCCTTCTTCTTCTCTATACTACTATTATCCTTTTGCACTGAGCTCTCTTTGTGGATTAATTAACTAATTTCTAATTTGTCGTTGTTATAGGTTATTTTTGAAAAGAAAACTATCAAAACTTCAGTGGATGGCAATTGGTCTTTTAGCTGTTGGAACAACTACCAGCCAGGTGAGGTGATCATACACTTTGAAATGTGTATTATTATGTTCTCCTTTTTATCGTACTACCTAGCAGTCAGAAAGCTGGTTTTGTTCTGGTGATTCAAAAGATTAAGCTGGCGTAAAACATGGTAGTTTCATGTTTCAGGTTAAGGGATGCGGAGAAGCTTCATGTGATTCTTTATTCACAGCACCGATACAAGGTTATTTGCTAGGCATCCTCTCAGCTACTTTGTCCGCGCTAGCCGGAATCTACACAGAGTTTCTGATGAAAAGAAACAATGACACCTTATACTGGCAAAACTTGCAGTTGTATACGTAGGTATCTCTTCTTCACATCAACATCAAACTATCTCATGCCAAGAGTAAAAGAGTTTTACTGTCACACTAAGTATCTTCTGTTTCTTTACTTGCCGCCAGGTTTGGTTCACTTTTCAATGTTGCCCGACTTGTAGCAGATGATTTCAGACACGGGTTTGAAAAGGGTCCTTGGTGGCTTGGTTCACTTTTCAATGTTGCCCGACTTGTAGCAGATGATTTCAGACACGGGTTTGAAAAGGGTCCTTGGTGGCAACGTATCTTTGATGGGTATAGCATTACCACTTGGATGGTAGTTCTGAATCTTGGATCCACCGGCTTACTGGTTTCGTGGTTAATGAAGTATGCAGACAATATTGTGAAGGTAGGAAAACGTTCATTCTTGTTCTCCATTATCAAACATAAGAAAGTTAAGGAAAAAAAAAACTGTTCTTCAACACATATTTGCATTTTCATCTAGGTTTATTCTACATCGATGGCGATGCTACTTACTATGGTTGTATCTATATACCTCTTCAGCTTCAAACCGACTCTGCAGGTTTGTATATGATTTATCTATAGGATTGGATCTTCCTTCTCTGTATTTGCCTCATTAGTGTTCTTTTACCTGAAAAAAACTATGCAGCTTTTCTTGGGTATAATCATATGCATCATGTCGCTCCATATGTACTTTGCTCCTCCACACACCGCTCCGCTCCATATGTACTTTGCTCCTCCACACACGCTCGTGGACTTGCCAGTGACAAACGAAGCCCATCCCAAAACCAATTTAAAGCAAGTTGTAGTAGAAGAAAAGACAGATTCTTGATTCAAAATAGGTGAAAAGGTTAGTTCTTCAAATGAAAGAATGATATATCTTCTTCGAGCCCTCGCTTTACTTAGAATCAGAAACTTGGTTACACATCTGTTATTATTCGATGTAAAGATTTCTTAATCTGAAAGTTGTTAAGTGTTAGTTCTTTGTAATTGCACACCCAAAGTATATTAGTTCTTCCAAAAAAAATATATGGTAGGCCCCATTGGGGCTGGTTATAAAATTCTTTTGACCGATAAAATGACCGTGAAGATTATTACATTCAGTAGTCAGTAAAGTGAAGCTTTGCGAAATTTTCATGGAGGCGTCTTTTACTCAGAAAATACTAGCGGTGCAAATTTGTTTCGAAGGCGTCTTTGCTTATATTTTCGCCAAATATTTCCGCCAAATATTTCCGCAAACAAGTTAGACGTGGAATTATTGTGTGTTAATTGTGCTTGGTGAGGAGTGTGCACATAAGGTGTTTGATAGAATGTCCAAACTGAGAAGATGTTCAATCTCTATCGGTCTGATTCGATGTCTTAAAAATCGTATGCTACGAGAAATTGGAAGTGTCGTTTTGGTTCCTAAAAAAAAATATGGTAGGCCCCATTGGGGCTGGTTATAAAATTCTTTTGACCGATAAAATGACCGTGAAGATTATTACATTCAGTAGTCAGTAAAGTGAAGCTTTGCGAAATTTTCATGGAGGCGTCTTTTACTCAGAAAATACTAGCGGTGCAAATTTGTTTCGAAGGCGTCTTTGCTTATATTTTCGCCAAATATTTCCGCCAAATATTTCCGCAAACAAGTTAGACGTGGAATTATTGTGTGTTAATTGTGCTTGGTGAGGAGTGTGCACATAAGGTGTTTGATAGAATGTCCAAACTGAGAAGATGTTCAATCTCTATCGGTCTGATTCGATGTCTTAAAAATCGTATGCTACGAGAAATTGGAAGTGTCGTTTTGGTTCCTAAAACTTTTTCCAGGAGTTCGCAATGGACGTTTGTTCAGGTGAGACACAAGTCTGGTGGAGGAGGGAGACCCAAGAAGAAAGTATATCATAGAGTTCATGAACTTGATAAAGCAATAGACTTGAATAAGAAACCAACTCTGATACTTCAACTGAAATCAATTATTCAAGCGCAGAAACATGGAAGCCTTCTTCTAAGGGATCTTGAGAAGCATGTTGGGTTTGTTCACAAGTGGAACTTAATGGCTGCCATTGAGAAGTACCCTTCAATATTTTATGTTGGAGGTGGAAACAAACAACCTCCTTTTGTTATGCTCACTGAGAAAGCTAACAAGATTGCAGCTGAGGAAGGCGAAGCTATAGAGTCGATGGAACCTATTCTGATTAAGAATCTTAGGAAGTTATTGATGATGTCAGTTGATTGTCGAGTGCCTTTGGAGAAGGTTGAGTTTATTCAATCTGCTATGGGTTTGCCTGCAGATTTTAAGAGTACATTGATCCCTAAGTACCCTGAATTTTTCTCTTTAAAGGTTATCAGTGGAAAAGTTAATCTTTGTTTAGAGAATTGGGATTCTTCTCTGGCCATCACTGCACGAGAGGATAAGTTAAACCGTGAAGGAGTTCTTGAGTCAAGCAGGGACAGAAAGAGGGTCAGGATTACAAAGGATGGAAATTTCTTGGGACGACATGCGTTCAAGATTTCTTTCCCACCTGGTTTTAGGCCTAATGCAAGTTATTTAGAAGAATTTGAGAAGTGGCAGAAAATGGAATTTCCTTCTCCATATCTTAATGCAAGAAGATTTGATGCCGCAGATCCTAAAGCTAGGAAACGAGTTGTGGCGGTGCTTCATGAACTGCTGAGTCTAACAATGGAGAAGAGAGTAACATGCGCTCAATTGGACGCATTCCACTCCGAGTATTTGCTTCCATCAAGACTAATACTTTGCTTGATAAAGCATCAAGGAATTTTCTATGTTACTAACAAAGGAGCAAGGGGTACAGTAATTCTTAAAGAAGCTTATGATGGTTCTAATTTGATTGAGAAATGCCCATTGTTATTATTCCATGATAGATTTGCTGCCCTCTGTGGTCGTAGAGAAGTCAGTCTATCTAATGAATTGCTGTTGCTGCCCTCTGTGGTCGTAGAGAAGTCAGTCTATCTAATGAATTGCTGTCTTCAAGGTTTATCTCCTAATCTTTTCCAGTTAAAGATTCAATTTAAATGCCTCTGAACCTTACAAAACTTTTACTGTATCCTTTCTTCTTACAGTCCATTGTTTCTCAAAGAAAGTATTTATTATTAAATAAACTTTATCACCAACAAACACAAGTGTAAGTACTCTGTTTGATTGAGGCTGCTATCTTTATGAAGGTGGGAACATGTCACAGTCTGATATGGTACCAAGGGGGATGTGACTGGCTTATTGTCTATGTACTGTGAATGTGATATGAACTACCTATTATTACAATATACTTGTTTGGTTTCTCTGTGTACACGACCCTCTTGATTGTTTTCTTGAGAAAACGATAATGGAATCTTATTCCTGTTTACACGAGAGACATTTATTTGAATGCAGGGAAAGGGGGGTCCAGAACTCATGTGGCTTGTGAAGGCATCATGGGAAAAGGGCCAAAAGGGACGACAATTAAGTCGCACTCCACAATCCCCATTTTAAACCTGAGTCGCATTCATGTTCAAAAACAAAAGGTCAGTGTTTTCATTATTAGCCTCTTTATTTTCTTTTACTGTAATATTGAAAAATAGGTAGTGAGCAAAGGTCAGTGTTTTCATTATTAGCCTCTTTATTTTCTTTTACTGTAATATTGAAAAATAGGTAGTGAGCATTATAACAACCAAGTCCTATCTCGTTGTTTTTTGCTGGCCCAGTTTTTGTTTTCTTCATTGAAAGACCATCATTTTAAAATTGTTTTTTGGAGATAAACAACAAAACTCTCTTTTATCATGGTGCTGGATGGTAATAGGTTGCCGATACATTAATTTTGATTTGCTTTGTTGAATAAACGACTAATAAAGATTTGGTTTCTCGTGATTAACTGATAGTTAGTTGTCTGTTCTTGTTTTAAGTAAGGTTCCGTGTCTTGTTTGAACATGTTAACTAACCTATACATTGTTGAAACCTATCAATATGAAATCCACAAAAAAACATCCATTGGCACAAAAGAAAATCCAAATTCAGATTCTTTGATATTCTTGTTCCTGAAACTTTTGTTAAGTAAATGGATTCTTGTCCTTGTCATTTGGCATCTCATCTAAATGAAGGGTACTGTAAAACCAAAGGGAGCCCCAGTTTGATACTTTTAGATGACGATGCATCATTATAAAACAAGTTGACACATAAAAGATCAAAACTTTTTCATGTATGGAGGTTTTGATTTCCTGGGGACAAAATTATATGGTCCATTACTGTACAGTCTGGTCCTACAGTCCCAACCATTTTTCTATGAATTATGTGTGTATACTGTTTTGGACAAAAGAACACATCATGCAATCCCCCAATATTACTTTCGTTCATTGTTTGGTTTGGTCCAATCTTAAACACCTCTCTCTCCCTCTTATCTCTTCATATGAATAATCGTTTTCAGCATTTTTCAGAAGTATTTGTAATATCTTACCTTGATGCATTATATTATATCAAAGGTTGCTTTGTGGTCAGGACTTCTACATAACCACATCACATCTCTTTTATATCTCTCTTGAATAATCAAGTTCCAAGTTATGTTATGACATAATATATAGATAATAAGATACTGACATCAATTCTGCACAAAAACTAAAAAAGAGTAGCATTCATGCTGGTCTAATCATAATGATTCATATTGCTGTGACTTGTAGGAACAGAAGAACAAATAAAGGGAAACTCTATTGAGGTCTAAATCTAATTCACATGAGCCTTGCAGTGTTGTGGTTCGTTAAGAACAAAGTCCTGAGATGGGACACACCATAACGCCAGCATTTGTAATCCCTTAGCTTGATGCAGTTAACATCGCATATATGGACATATCCTGTTTCTTTGCATATGAAAAGTTCCCTGACAAATATGACCAGTGACAACCTTATCAGTAAATCCTTGACTTTCCTTCCACAAAGATACTTGTTCAAGTACAGTTTTTTTATCAAGAATGATCCCATCATCATCAAGAGGTGCTTGAGTTCTCTTTGCTGCTTGCATTTGAATGTAATACTCTTTAAAATCTGAAGGACAGTTTCTGACAAGTTGAATCATCTCCTGCTTATCCCGATTAATGTAAATCTTCTTCCAACTGCATTCCCTTAACTTTCTAGTAGGAGGAGTTAGTCCCCACCGGATACAGTACAGGCGTCGCCATAAAGATTCATCAGACGCAGCAAAATTGAGAAATTTACACACCATTGAACATGATAGAAGATCCTCCGGGGATAAGAGCTTGAGGATATAACGACGAAACACCTCAGTAGGAACATTAAGGATATGACCACTTTTATCTTCTTCCTTCTCCGCTATATCTTTTGTCTCATCTTTCTCAATACGTAAGGATATGACCACTTTTATCTTCTTCCTTCTCCGCTATATCTTTTGTCTCATCTTTCTCAATACGTTGCCTTTTTGTTTCAGGTTCTTTCGTTTGTTCGTTTTCCTCAACCGATGAAACTTCTGATTCGAGAAACCGAGCGAAGCAGTCGTCTTCATCATCGGAGAAACACATTGTTCAGGAAGTTAGGATCCGAGCTCCGGCGATTGTTTCGAGTTTATGCGGCTAATGAATGGGAGAGAGAAGAAACGAGAAGATTGAAGATGCCCTAATGCGTTTCCTTTTCTCAAATACTCCCACTAATTTCCCTTTTCTTAACAAAAAAAAAAAAGACTAATTACCATAACCGGTCAAGAAGACATGTTGACATGAAGGCAAGCATGCTTAGGAGATCTACATATGGGACACGTGTGCACATTGGACCCACAAACACCACACAAGCACAAGTGTCTGCACGGTAAGAGCAACACACACGATTCCTCCTCTCCACAGTTTCTACACATCCTAGTACCCGCCTTATCGTGCGCCTCCCCACCCGAGCACGACTCGGCATGGTCTTCGTTATCGGCGTACACGTTATCTATTCCTGCGCTGGAGTCCTTAACCTGCGCCAGAACCTGCTCTAGGTTAGTACGGAGGTGATCGGCAGTGGCTTTGTTGGTGTGAGCAAGGTCTCGCCAGATTTGGTTCTCGATGGAGAGTGACTTAACGTGTTCCTCAAGCGCGTGATTAATCTTGCCCATTTTTTGTCTTTCTTCTTCTTTGATTCGTAGCTTCTTCACTAAAACTCCATGTTCTGTTAAAGCCTCCTCCATTGTCCATTGTTTGTTTTCTTCTTCTTTGATTCGTAGCTTCTTCACTAAAACTCCATGTTCTGTTAAAGCCTCCTCCATTGTCGTCCTAGCTTGTCTCTTCCTCTTCTCTTCAATCTCAAATTTCAGTCTCTCCATCTGAAATCGAATCAAATAAGTTTTTACAGCCATTGAATGATGAGCAACAAATACTCCGACTTACATGAAGGGATATGCATCGATCAAGCTCATGATGATGCTGATTGATATGAGAATGGATATGATCTATGTCTTGAACAAAAAACGGAAAAGTACTAGTAGTAGATGATGATGAGATAGAGTTTTGAAGAAGATGATGATAATTTGAATCTCTGCAACGTTTTCTTGTCGGCAAAGGGAGATTAGCAGCATGGGCGTAGTAATTAGTGAAGGAATCGGCGATGGTAGGAATAGTATGAAAGGTGTTGCCGTACAGATGAAGAAGAGAAGGTGAACTGACGCCGTAACTAGTTTGAATGTTATTATAGAAATCGCCAGTAATTGGTTCCATAGTGGTATTGTTGTTGTTATTCATCATCATTAATTCTCGAAAAAAAAAAAATTAATGATTCAGTTGAGAATCACAAAGAGATTAAACTGCAAAAAGATTCATGAGGTGGGAAAAAGAGAACGTCACATACGTATTAGAGAAATGTTGAGGAGGAGGAGAAAGAAGGAGATGGTGAGCATCAACGGCCATTGAAGAGAGAAGTTTCAAGTTTTTTTTGGTTGTGAGTAAATACCAAACCGAAACGAAACTCTAACAAATGGTTTGTGTTCTATTTATACACATCGATGTGACAAACGTGAAGACATTTTTTAAGGACAAAATGGTTTGTGTTCTATTTATACACATCGATGTGACAAACGTGAAGACATTTTTTAAGGACAGAAAAAACACAATGATAGTATTAATCTTTTTTCTTTTCCTTGGGAAGTATCAAATTTCAACACTTTTTTTTTCAAATGTAATTGAAATTTAATTAACTTACCATTACCTTTATTGTTAGACTACCCACAATGGGCAGATGAAAAAAAAATTCAGCTACTGAATGCCTACAATGGTAAAAGATTAATCAGTTGAAATCTGACCTGGATTAATACATGTTGATTAAATTCAACCGAGTAACTTGGAGAGAGAAGTATGAGTTGTCACCAAATTATTGGTCCAACACATTTGAGGAGAGATTTTCTTTTCCTCCAAATTACCTGAACTGAATTATTTATTTGTATATTAATTTTTATTTTTTATTTTTTATATCAAAATTCATATTTTATACTCTACAAATAGACACTAGTTTACACGGAAAAAAATGTGAGATAAGGTGTTTGAATTTTTTAAACAAAACCATTGTAGAAAATAAAATAAAAATGAGTGTTGAATGATGAGGTGAAAGAAAGAGAAGATGATTTGTAATAATATTAAGAGTGTTGAATAAAAATGGGTGTTGAAACCATTGTACATAGCCTTAGATTTTGTCTATCTTATTTCGAAGTTTGATAATTAGGTTTTGTCTATCTTAATTTGTTAGATTTAAAAACCCAGAAGGCTTTAATTGTTTAAGAGATTAAAAACAGGTTAATACCAAAAAAGATGTTAAAACCTTAAACAGACCCATAAACATAAGTACATGGGAAAGAGACTATTGTGAATTTATGAAGTGTGGTTTCCTCTTTGATTAAAGAGAAAATAATATTTCACCTCGACTTTTTTTCTTTTTTTGTATGTTATCCTTTTCTTTTCTCTTAAAATAACTTTGATTCTCTTTTTTTTTTTTGTTTGATTCAACTTAAAGTTGGTGCTAGTGTTATTCATGTGATATTAACATTTCTCTCAAAAGACAAAGAAAAAACCTTAGCCAATGTAAGAATCTTGAAGGGTGCCTTAGACTATTTACAATGGTTTGGAGATTCAACACCCTACTTTTTTATCCACATCATTTTATCTCTTTTCCACATAATCATTCAACATACATTTTACTTTTTTAGACTATTTACAATGGTTTAGACTATTTACAATGGTTTGGAGATTCAACACCCTACTTTTTTATCCACATCATTTTATCTCTTTTCCACATAATCATTCAACATACATTTTACTTTTACTTTTCTATTCTACAATGGTTTAAGAAAATTCACACTATACCCCACATTTTTATTAAAATATATTATTCTATCAAAATATATTTAGTTTTGTTAAAACATACTTAATTTTAATTAAAACACACATAATTAGTATAATAAT
>CM071721.1:5049417-5076303 GCA_036630335.1 Physaria fendleri | reverse complement strand
AGTCTAAATAATATAAATTAATAAGTTTTAACAAAAAGGTAAATAACTTGTTTAAAATATCACACTTAGTAATAATTTTAGAAGGCGATTTTAGAAGGCGATTTTTTTGCTCTGGTTACTTTCCTTATTTGTCACGTTTCAACTAGGGTTACACCTCTTCTCCTCCAGCCGCCATGGCTTCTCCGGCGGCTTCAAAGCCTCCACCGGATGACTCTACCTCACCTAACGCTCCCAGTATCCAAGTTACGATGTCTGCTCATGATACAACCTCTTCTGAACTAAAGCAAAACTCTCCTTGGACAAAGGGTCCTGCTACCAATCCCGAACCCATTAAGGTTCAATTTACTGCTGGTGTGGCTCCTTATTTGTCACGTTTCAACTAGGGTTACACCTCTTCTCCTCCAGCCGCCATGGCTTCTCCGGCGGCTTCAAAGCCTCCACCGGATGACTCTACCTCACCTAACGCTCCCAGTATCCAAGTTACGATGTCTGCTCATGATACAACCTCTTCTGAACTAAAGCAAAACTCTCCTTGGACAAAGGGTCCTGCTACCAATCCCGAACCCATTAAGGTTCAATTTACTGCTGGTGTGGCTCGAGCCACGGTACCACCGGAGATTCTGACTGACTCACAACCACTCTGGACTGCTGGTGTGGCTCGAGCCACGGTACCACCGGAGATTCTGACTGACTCACAACCACTCTGGAAGGACTGCCTGGTAGGTTTCTTCATTGATACGCCCCCAGGCATAGCTAAGGTTCATGCTACCATTAACCGACTTTGGCGAACCAAGTCGCAAACTGCTTTTATTAGCGTTGAGCAGCTCAATCCAACGACATTCATATTCCGTATGCCAAATGCTAAGTCACGTGCGTGGGTGCTGGAGAAACAGGTTTGGCACATTGGCACAATACCAATGGTGGTTCAACAATGGTCTCCAACCACAGCGCGCTCATCTCCTGATATGTCAAAGATCCCAGTGTGGGTTGATTTTCTCTCTGTCCCGGATTCACTCTACGCTGAAAAGGGACTCAAATTCTTGGGAAACATAGTGGGAAAATATCAGAAACTCCATCCAAGTACAGAGAAGTGTCTTCGTTTGGAAGTAGCTCGTGTTTTGGTCATAGTGAACTTTGAAACAGAGCTTACTAAACAAATTATACTTTCTGGAGAAGAAGTGGGCATGGAGAAGGAAATAAAAATTGATGTTTCGTTTCCTTGGGTTCCATTGAAGTGTTCCAAATGCTCCAAGTGGGGCCACGAACAAGAAAATTGTACAACTGATAAATCCAAAACAGCTGCAGCTCAAGTTCGTGAAAAGGATAACGCTGAGAAACCAATGGAATCAGGAGAAGTTACCTCTCCAGCTCTGACACGTTCAACACAGGTTCAACAAACTGTACCTACTTCTACACTGCAAAAAGAAGTGGATCACACTACAGACCATGAGGATGCAGGCTGGCAAACTGTAACAGGACGTAAGTCCCCACGCAAATCTGTTTCACCGCACAAAACTCCTCAGGAGCATGTTGTCGTTGAAACAAATGGCTTCAAAGCTCTACAAAATCTACCGCACAAAACTCCTCAGGAGCATGTTGTCGTTGAAACAAATGGCTTCAAAGCTCTACAAAATCTGGAAAAGGAAGAGGAGGAAGGTGAGATTATCTCAGAAGATCCTATAAACGAAGAAGAATCACATGATGCAGACTTAGATGAAGCAAAAAGTGATTCGAAACAATCTCATCAATCTGATACGGACTCAACTCAAGACTCTCAGTTCAAGGACCTTCCCCAAATCCAAACTGGTACGAGAGGTAGGGGACGAGGCAGGCCACGTAAAAATCCTGTTACGCATCAGAACATTAATGCTACCAACAAAAACAAAGCATCTAAGGCTTCCTCTGGGAAGCACTAATGTTATGTCTATCTTTGCGTGGAACATGCGTGGTTTTAACGAACTACGCAAACAAACTGCGGTTCGCTCTTGGCTCCGCTCTCTTCCTAACGCTCCTCTGTTCGGCTGTCTAATAGAAACAAGAGTTCTTATTGAATCTTTTGAGTCTATATCTTCTTATGTTTTTCCTGGTTGGAATAAAGTTGCAAATTATGGCTATCACAGACTTGGTAGAATTTGGTTTCTCTGGTCTCCTTCTTTAACGGTGGATGTCTTATATATGGGTCCTCAGCTCATAACTCTCTCTGTCACCACTCAATCCGGAGACGTCTTTCTTTGTTCAGCAGTCTACGCCTCCAATTTTCAGAGGGATCGAAAACTCTTATGGGATGAGATTTGCCAGAACAGAATTCTCTTTAATGGCTCTTCTCTACCTTGGATCATTCTGGGAGATTTCAATGAAACTCTCACATCTTCGGAGCACTCTCGAGATATTATTACTAGCTACCCAAATCGTAATGCTTTCCAACATATGGTGGATCAGTGTGAGCTTATGGATCTTAGACATGAAGGACCCACTTTTACATGGTGGAATAATCGGAAACGTGACCCCATAGGCAAAAAACTGGATAGAGTTCTCATCAATACTGCTTGGCTCTCCTTATACCCATCCTCATATGTCTCTTACGAAGCAAATGGTATCTCAGACCACACTCGAAGCGTCGTACATATCACTGCTCCTCCGTCATACAAGAAGGTCCCTTTCAGATTCTTTAATTTTTTGATTGAAGATGAAAATTTTTTACCAGTGGTTGCAGAGGTTTGGCAAGGCACATCACCGCTGGTCCATTCACGTACGGCACTTATCAGATTCTCAGAGAAGTTGAAGGCACTAAAGCCAGTCCTACGCCACCTAAACAGAACTCGCTATGGCTCTCTTCCACTCAAAACAAAGCAATCTTTCGACAAACTAGTGTTGGCTCAAGAGGAAGCACTTAAACACCCTACTACAACTACTACTAGTGTTGGCTCAAGAGGAAGCACTTAAACACCCTACTACAACTACTTTTCAGGCTGTGGAGACTGTGTTGGCTCAAGAGGAAGCACTTAAACACCCTACTACAACTACTTTTCAGGCTGTGGAGACTGCTCTTCAAGACTGGCAGCGTTTAGCAGCGGCGGAAGAAAAGTTTTACCAACAGAAATCACGGATCACATGGCTAGAAAGTGGAGATGGTAACACACGTTTTTTTCATAATTCAGTTCGGAGTCGCAACAGCAGAAACACGATCCATGAGCTCACCTCTTTAACAGGCCAGCCTCTCACGGACCAGAGACAGATTAAGGACGAAGCAATCAATCATTTCACCATGTTTTTGCAACAGCCACTGTCCTCTTCTCTTGACCTTGACGTATTAGCTGAAACTGTACAGTATCGTTGCCCTCATAGCCAGGCTGAGAAGCTAGTTGCTCCTTTTACAGGAAAAGAGATTAAAGAAGTGCTGGATAGCTTACCAAGGAACAAAGCAACAGGGCCAGACGGGTTCACAGTTGAATTCTTCCGCGCTACTTGGTCTATAATTGGATATGATTTGATCGTGGCTGTGCAGTCATACTTTCATTATTTCTTTATGCCAAGGGGTACGAACGCCACCTTGCTAAATCAGAGTGCGTTCATCAAAGGTCGATTGCTCATTGAGAATGTTCTGTTAGCCACCGAATTAGTAACGGACTACCATCGTTCTGCTATCCCTTCCCGCTGTGCTATCAAACTGGATATTGCAAAGGCATTTGACACTCTCCGATGGGACTTTATCCTTGGTGTTTTGCAAGCTATGAACCTTCCGGATCTCTTTATAACTTGGATCCAAGGATGTATTACTACTCCAGCTTTCTCTATTATGATCAATGGTGAAACAGATGGCTTTTTCTCAAGCTCCCGAGGACTACGCCAGGGGTGCTCTCTCTCACCCTATTTATTTGACATAGCTAATAACTATCTCTCGCTAATGCTGAATAAGGCTGCAGCTACTGGCGTTTTTGCTTATCACCCGAAATGCGAGGACGTATCCCTCACCCATCTCAGTTTTGCAGATGACATGCTTGTCTTTACTAATGGCTCCCCTGCATCACTACAGGGTCTTATGGGTGTTCTTAAAGAGTATGAAATCATCTCTGGTCTAGCAATTAATCCGGCAAAATCCCTCTCTTTTCTTGGGAGGGACGGTGCAACTAGAAACATTGAACTGGATTAATCAACATGGTTTCCAATTGGAGAATTTACCAATACGTTACCTGGGATTACCTTTAACGACCAAGAGTATGACCCGAGCAGACTACGAACCACTTATTGACCGCATTCGGTCATGGCTTCAGTCCTGGACGGTAAAATTCTTATCTTATGGAGGAAGACTACAACTGATTAAATCAGTCATCACGGGTATTGCAAATTTTTGGTTTCTGTCTTTCGTCTTCCTCAACGCTGTCTCAACCAAATTGAAGGAATGTGCTCTGCTTTTCTATGGTCTGGGTCACCAGATATCTCAACTAAATCAAAAGTCGCTTGGAAAGATCTATGTCTACCTAAGGCAGAGGGAGGACTAGGTATCCGTCGTCTCAAGGACACGCGCTTGGAAAGATCTATGTCTACCTAAGGCAGAGGGAGGACTAGGTATCCGTCGTCTCAAGGACACGTCTACGGCCTTCTCGTTACATCTTATATGGAGGTTGCATTCTTCTACAACGTCTTACTGGACAGTTTGGACGAAGCATTATCTCCTGAAATACACATCCTTTTGGGATCTTAAACGGCACACTCGAGGATCATGGATTTGGAACAAACTGCTAAAGCTTAGACCTCTTGCCTCCACCTTCCTAAAATACGACATTGGTGATGGGAATAGCACGTTTTTTTGGCTGGATAATTGGCTTGGCTCGGGTTCGCTTATTAATCAAGTAGGTGACGTGGGTCCTAGCCTCTTGGGAGTACCACGACGGGCGCGGGTTTCAGATGTAGCCAGAGATGGAGTTTGGAATCTGCGTTACAGAAGGAACCCCCTAGTACGAGAGCATGTGCAACACATCAACACGGTACAGCCACCAAACATTGTGAGAGGTGCCGATAAAGTACTCTGGAAACATGGAAATGATTTATTCCAACCTCAGTTTTCTGCAAAGTCAACTTGGGAGCAGCTGAGGGTTCGTCACACACCTTGGCTCGGGTTCGCTTATTAATCAAGTAGGTGACGTGGGTCCTAGCCTCTTGGGAGTACCACGACGGGCGCGGGTTTCAGATGTAGCCAGAGATGGAGTTTGGAATCTGCGTTACAGAAGGAACCCCCTAGTACGAGAGCATGTGCAACACATCAACACGGTACAGCCACCAAACATTGTGAGAGGTGCCGATAAAGTACTCTGGAAACATGGAAATGATTTATTCCAACCTCAGTTTTCTGCAAAGTCAACTTGGGAGCAGCTGAGGGTTCGTCACACACGAAAGGAATGGACAAAGTTGGTCTGGACTAAGCTAGCTCTTCCTCGCCACTCCTTTATTGTCTGGCTCGCTATGCTGGACCGCCTCCCTACGGGTGTGCGATCTGCACGATGGGGTCAGCCTCAAGTGTGCACGTTCTGTGGTGTGACCAACGAAACTCGCGAGCATTTATTCTTCGACTGCTCTTACTCTACCACCATATGGCTGCAACTCAGTCGAAAAATCTGTGATAGTACTACCACTGGTTGGTCAGCGACCATTACAATGTTACTAAGACAAGTACGTCCTAGAGAAGATACTGAACTGCTCTGTTTTATATTCCAAGCCTCAGTCTACTCCATCTGGAGAGAAAGAAACAACCGTCTACATAACAACGCTAAGAAAACAGAGTCAGCCATCACTCGCTACATCCTCGACCTGCTCTCTCAAAGACTACAAGCTCATGTCCCACGCCAACTGGATCAAGTGGCAAATCCCTTATTTATCCGATGGAAGCAAGCATTAAGAAGCTAAAAACAAGGCTTATACTTCGTGCTTGTACTTAATGAACGCTCAATTTCAATTTTAATCCTCTGTAAATACACATTGGTTTTTTAATTAATAAATATCACATTAAACCAACACATTGGTTTTTTAATTAATAAATATCACATTAAACCAAAAAAAAAATAAGTTTTAACAAAAGAACGATCATCTATAAATGAGTCAACGTTAAATTGGGGCCAAACACCCATGTCAGCTTAATAATGGGTCAAAACGATTTGATAAAACATCATGGAAATAATTAAATCAATACAAATTACTAAATTATAAAAAGATATTTTTAAAAAATTATTATCCAATTTTAACACTAAATACTATGATAGAACAACGAAGATAATTAAAAAAAATTAATTATATAACAGAATAACAAAATTTAAGTTTAAAAGGAAAGGATATGTCCGGCTCCGGAGTTGATAGCCTGATTGGTGGACTCCATGGACATTAGAATCCAGGGTCGGAGGATCGATCCCTGATCCCCACGAGTTAAAAAAAAAAAAAAGGGATATAAAAGCAATGTTGAAATCGGTTGTTTACAACAAGTCCGTCGTTGGCTTTAGGTAACGCATTGGGACCCATGAGATGACCACATCAAGATTCCGATTGTTTTTCCTCAATTACTTTTAATACGCTTTGCTTATTTTATAGACCATGAAAAACTTAGAGACTTTCTTATATCTTTTTTTTTTTTTTTTTTTTTTTTTTTTTTTTTTTTTTTTTTTTTTTTTTTTTGGCGGGGAAACTTTCTTATATCTTTATATACATACACACACAAACCACTTAAGAATTATTCCATTTCATTTCTGGTTATTCCTTCCCCCCTTTTACAAGATGAATACATTCCCTACTAATTCTTACGAACAAAACTACCCACATGATGATCATCAAGAGGAGAGTGGATGGACAACTATTCTTGAGGATTTCTCAAATCAGTACAGAACTACTCATCATGACAAAAGTTCTTGTTCTCTTTCTGGTGTCTCTCCTTCTCTTGTCTCTGATGCTGCCCTACTCATCATGACAAAAGTTCTTGTTCTCTTTCTGGTGTCTCTCCTTCTCTTGTCTCTGATGCTGCCACCGACGCCAAGAGTTATCCGGTTAATTTTCCGGCAAAATTGAAGTTTGGGAGAGCAAGAACCAAAAAGATATGTGAGGACGATTCTTTGGAGGACACGGCTAGTTCACCGGTCAATAGCCCTAAGGTTAATACTATAACACAAAACTAATTAAATCCTAACTTTTAATTTAGATTGTAAGATATAATTATCACTCAATTGTCTCCAATAATTAGTTTTTATTCCTTTTTTATTTTTATTTTCCTTTTGTGGTAGTTAGAGAATATGAATAATTTTATATGAATAATTGATTTATTGAACAGGTCAGTGAGTTTATGCATATTCAGACACCTCCTAGAAAAACTGATGACTATGTCTCTTCTAGTTTCGCTATGGTAATCTCTCTACCTCTCTTTCCGACACAATTTATTTGTCAACTTGGCAATTTTTAAACCATAAAGAAAAAATTGAGAAGTTTCTTGTTTTTTGCATAAGATATTAAAGATGAGACTTGGTTATGCATTATTAGATTCACTCAATAATTATTTGAATAATTTTTAGGAAGTTTCAGTGATTTAGTTTACATTATAATATTTTTGATGGATATAACACGTTACACGTAAATATGTTTTTGAAACGGCTATGATAGGGAAATATAAGAGGCATGGGGGATCATCAAATCCAGATACAAGAAGGTGATGAACACAACATTAGGATGATGAGACATCTCAGTGAAGCAAACGACAATAACAACAACACTAATATGGATTTGAGGAGTAGAGGTTTATGCGTCGTTCCTATTTCGATGTTGGCTAATTTTAACGGTCGCTTCTGAATGATGATTAAATTCTACAAACATCCTTAATTAATAATTATAAATTTTATTGGTTTTTATATTCGTGCCGATCTTATGTATGTGCTTGTATATATGCACATCATGATGGGTATGTGCTTGTATATATGTACATCATGATGGGTATGTGCTTAATTACATATGTATTGCTTTTGTGTCCATATATATATACACACATATCGGTTGGATATTTGTGAAGTAATATACGTATATGGAGTCTGTATTTGTAAACATTCTAAGAGCTATATACCATATCATACAGCTTATGAGAGTTTTTTGCATATACACACACGGTTTTAATACTAGTTTCTTTTTTGATAACTAGAATATGTCGGGTCCAATAGAATTTATTTTTTTTGCATATACACACACGGTTTTAATACTAGTTTCTTTTTTGATAACTAGAATATGTCGGGTCCAATAGAATTTATTAACTCAATTATTTAACAATTGACGTTCGCATTAATCAAATTTATATTTATGGTTGTGCATACTGATAAAAATTTGACTAAATGTTTTAACATACTATTTATATGAACTTAGCCGTCCCATAATCTATTGAGATGCTATATACTCCATATCAGAGTAATTTGTATAACCAGATCAAATAACATTATCCATACACATACTTTATATATATATGCGTATCCCATATATATCTAGAGCGGCTTGAAAAATGATAGACATTCTTCCTTTACATTAATTATAATATTTTCAAAAATAATTTATAGGTTAACGGCATCTCTGGATTCGGCTAAAACAATTGAGGTCAAATTCAGATTTATTAAATAAATATTTTTCTTGCATCAGTTAGCCAGACCTTCGTGTTAGGTGATCGATCAAGTCCTCACCAATAGTTATTTCTTATTCTAAAATAAACTAATAGAAAACATTCTCATGCCCGAAAAAAAAAACCCATCTATCTGTAACCAAAGGCAATACGAAAAAATTTAATCCGTTGTAATCTTTATCAGAAGATATTAGATGTTTTCGTTTGATTCTGAAACGTGTTAGATGAACTGTCTAATCATATCGGTTATGATTAGACGTAATATAAATTGGTGATTAAGATGAATTATATATACCTTTTATTAGTTCCTTTCAGTATTGATTAAGAAGATTTAGTTATCGTTTAGCTAGTTAAAGAAAAACACATCAGTTAAGATATTATTTTTTTTTATATTTTAATATAAAAAATGTTTTTGTTGAGCTTTGGTTTTACATAATTTCGCATCTTAAAAAATGTCAAATCGGATCCGTAAGAATCAATTATTTTTCTTCTCTCTTTAGAAGTTTTTTTTAACAAAATTTCAATGATAGAAGGATTTGATGTTTGCTATTTATGGTTATTGAAGGGGGGAAAATTTTTGATTGCTTAATTCCCATGAACATTATAAAAAGGACTGTCTGATAAAATTTGTAACAAATCCATATGCATGTATACTCATGCATATGTAAATGTAATATTAGAAAGTTTCAATAAAAACTTGTTATCAGAGAAGGATGCATGATTCTTACAAAGACTATGTCTAAAATTTTAATCCAATAACATATGAAGAAGTTGCTTCTGAGACGCAATGTGCGTCGTCAATGACAAGAGTGTTGCGCATTTTAGACCCGTCATCAACTTGCCGGCTTCATGTTTATGTCTATCACAATTTATGAATTAATCAATTATTATTACCATTTACAACATCTATAATCTTTAACTATTATTTAATACACGGACAAAAAACATTCGTATGTGAATATACCTTATACGTATAGTTATGTACATTCATACTTGTTACAAAAAAAAATATATATTCAAGATTATGACGTTCAAATATAAGTAAACTGGCCTGAAGGCCTGCAGCTGCAGATGCATATGATGTAGGTTTTAACAGAATACTAATGATACCACTTAAAAGTTACAAACTTTAATTCTAAATGATTTAAGTATACAAAAAGAAATAATCATATGTGAGAACAGTTTAATGATAAGACAATAAATAATAATGCATAATTATGTAATTCAAAGGACAATAAAATAAAAGAAAGGAATATCATGCGTGATTTTCGGGCGGAGAATTAAGTTGGGATTAAGGATTGTCCGACGTATGGGATTTGATTAGGACCCACTTGCTTCTTTGCAATCAAAAGTTTAATTTCACTAATCTTTTAGATTATGTTTATTTTTTAATCCCATGTGCAAAGTACCCAATCTTTGCTTTAATTGTCAAATGCTGATTCCGTTTACATTTCCAAAAAATCAATGTATATTTTCATATCATATCATTCATTGTATTGTCAGTTCATTATTTACTTAAACGCCCTGCTTAACTATTTCATGCATTGAATCTTCAATTCTTGATTTCTAGAACTCTATATATTTAGAGATCTATCTAGAACATATTAAAAAACTTCATCTTAGACCATGTACAATAGTTTACACTTTCAACACCCTACTTATCTATCTTCTCTCTTCCACATCATCATTCAACACCCATTTTATTTTTATTCTCTCCAATAGTTTCAACACCTTACCCCACCACATCTTTGTTTAAATATATAAATTAAATGTTTAATTTAATAATTTTGATTAAAATATATATAATTAGTATCATATTACTAAT
Organism: Physaria fendleri; assembly: GCA_036630335.1. Taxonomy (NCBI): domain Eukaryota; kingdom Viridiplantae; phylum Streptophyta; class Magnoliopsida; order Brassicales; family Brassicaceae; genus Physaria; species Physaria fendleri. The sequence continues at coordinate 5,065,852 of CM071721.1, read as the reverse complement.
AAAAACAATAAAAACTTTTACATGATTAAAATATATATAATTAGTATCATATTACTAATAAAAACAATAAAAACTTTTACATTGCAATTTGAAAAAAATTAAAATAATAATTAGACGAATTTTGAATATTTAAAGAGTTATTAACAAGATTTATTTATTGAATATTGTTATTAACAAGATTTATTTATTGAATATTGAGATTTTTTTGGTGTCCAAATGAAATGAAACAAGTCTCTATTTATAGAGTATGAAAAATGTGGTGTCCAAATGAAATGAAACAAGTCTCTATTTATAGAGTATGAAAAATGATGAATTTTGGTATAAAAATAAAAAAATATTTTTTTATGTTAAAGATCAAAAAATTAAGTTTAAAAAATGAAGGTGAATTAAAAACACATAAAAATAAATAAGAACCAATGAGAATTAAGTATTTATTATTTATTTTGTAATTAAAAACTGAACCAATCAAAAATGAAGAAAATAAGAACCAATGAGAATTAAGTATTTATTATTTATTTTGTAATTAAAAACTGAACCAATCAAAAATGAAGATGTGTCACAAAAGAGGAGAGAGAAATAGCTTTCACGGTGTGAAAGTTTTTCAACTAGCTAAAATTCTATAAAAATTTCACTACCTCATTGTAAGTAGTTTTAGGTAGATTAAATAAATCTGACTAGGATTCAACAACCCCATTGTAAGTGGGTGAATTTTTTTTAATTCAAACTTTTAATTTATCGACATATCGTCAATTGAATAACAGAAATGAGAAAACACAGTATTAATTATTGTTAATTTATCTTTTGTTTTATTTAAATGCATCGCTTAAAGATCAAACCGAAAATCTCAAGTTTCTGATATTTATGATTCCGTCTATGTAGAGATTTTTGGGTTCATCTTTGAAGCAGTTTAGTAAATGAAAACATGTAACACTTCATTTTACTTTCCATGAGTTCAATTAACGGTGTGATTAAATTGACATTAAAAGAAAAAATCAAGAGAAATCATATTAAACAGAGATAAGTTTGAATACAAATAAGTAACCTAATGGAGGGTTGCAACATGAACTATCCCTACATAGCATAAGCACACAGATAAAACTATAGTCGAAGAGGATGTTAAACCTCAGTCCATTTCTCAGCCCATCAGGGATCCTGTCACTAGCTAGACCGTATGAAAGGTCCTTTTGACTCATCTCGCTCTGTTTGAAATATTGAGCTCTTTTCTACTCATCATTATAATATGAATAAACTATACCCTATAGCACAAACATGTTTTTAATTTCACAAAATAGCACAAACTTTCCAAAATCACACTCAATAGCACAACTTTTTTTTTGTTTACACATGTTTTGTTTTTTTGTTTACAAAGAAATTTGGCTTGTGCTATTTTATGTTATTACAAAAGAGGTTTGTGCTATAACAAGAAAAAGTCTCTTATAATATATGTTCTCAGTTTCGAATACTCTCTATTGTACACTTAATCTATCGAAATTCTCATTTTTAGTGTTAAAAAATAATATAAAACGCTTTCTAAACCTGTATTTGAAAATCAATCTTGCTTTACCCTATCTCGGTGGCAATAGACTTTGTCGCCGTCGCCGGGACCCTTCGGCCACGTTCTATTCATCATCTGTCTTCTTGTTTCGTTTGACTTCTGCTTAGGTTTTAGTGTTTGCCCTACCGCTGCGGCGGTTCTCCTTGTCACGAAAGCTATTCGAAGCTTCACCATTTCACAATCCACCTCATTGAAACTCTCGTCTATGTTGTTGATCTCCGGTCGGGTCCAAATTCCCGTATCCACCTTCATGCCAACCTTCTCCATGTGTCAGATTGCCGTTCGCAATCAATTCACGACGGCCAAAGAAAAATTCCAGAGATGCCTCAACTGGTTCAGCGCTGAGGTAGACTCTCTTTTTCACATCTCCCTAAACTCTCACCGTTAATATCTTGGGGAAGGAGATGGTGTGTTTCACCCGCACGCAACGGATATGGTCCGACATACGAAGTATCTCCCCGCGGAAATTTCGATCTGACTCACCGGTTTTCTCTTTCGGTCTCGTATTGATGTTTACACCGTCTTCGTATGGTCATGCTAAACCCCGACGTGCGACCTTATTACACTGCCTCTGTGCGACGCTATTGTGTTGCCACTGTACGGCTTCTGTGCATCACCGACGAACGATAATAAATCCTGCCTCAAAGCGGATCGAATCCAGCAGAGAAAGGACAGCACAAACACTTAGATTTGAAAAGCTCCATGATGTTTTTCTTGTTGTTCAAGGACCTCACTAGCGAGTGCAAGTCACGACTCACCACAACTCAAAACGTACTAGCCATGGATGAGCCCTTCATCCCGGCTGAACTCTGACGTTGCCGTTTGTTTTGGCGGCGGTCTGAATTACCAATTTTTGGGAGTTTGCCTAATGCTAATGGACCTATGGACTGCTTTGCTAAGGGAGGTTTTTATTTCATTTGGAGGTAGATCTAATTCAAGTGGCTTTAAAAATTATAGAGTATTTTGTTATAATTAAGATTATAGTTCTAAAGTTAAAGTGCTTAGCAGGCCCGGTTCTTCCATAAGGCAGGTGAAGCCATTGCTTTAGGCCTCAGATATGTTTAAAACTTTTGGAGGCTCATTTTAGCCAATTTTTTTGTTGTGGTGTTGTGGTTGAGTAGTGACATTGGTTGAGTAGAAGTAAGGAGTTCGATGTTGTGTGAGGTGATTAAATTTTTATTCTTTTTTTTATCTTTTTTTCATCACTCAATCAGATAATTTTTTTTTTAGTTCCAGACATTTTTTTCTTCTTTTACTACTCACTCAGTTGTAAGTATTTCTAGAGAGCCAAATTTTTCTTTTAACATTTTTTTTTTTTCACTACATCAAAATAATATTAACCACATCTAATTAAGTTTTAATATTTGGATAAACTCTATATAAAATTAACAGTAATTTAAAGAAAATAGTCTAAATCTATGGTTTAAGAAAAAACAAATTAATCATAGTAGTACTCATGACAAAAAAAAAATCATAGTAATACAAAATTTATTTGAATGGTAGGTTTTGTATTGGATTTATGATTACATAATATAATATGTTTCATTTTAAAACACTAAATATGGATATATATACATAAATAATTTAGGCCATATTTTTATAAAATGTTATAGGTCTCCGATAATTACGGACCAACTCTATTAAGGGCCACATTTTTTTTAATCGCTTTAGGTCCCAAATATTGTCGGTCCGGGCCTGGTGCTTAGTAGTTTATGGGCTTCATACCTTTTTAATTTTTGTAATCTTTTATGATTCTGAATTGTTAGGTGTTAGTAACCATGGTCGAAGACCCATAAAAGAAAGCTTAGCTTGTATGGCTCTAAGTTATTAATGAAATATATTACCAAAAAAAAAAATCTGTTTATTTGAGTTTTTAAAAATCAGATTAATCGAAACTATATATGTTTGAAAATTGGTTTCAATAACTAAATTGGACCTGCGACCTTTTCAATTTTTGTAATTTCTTATGATTCTGAACTTGGATGTTGTGGTTGAAGACCATAAGGGAAAGCTCAGCTTTATATCTCTAAGTTATTAATCTCTAAGTTATTAATGGAGTAAGTTTGGTCGACAGATTTTTTTAATCAGATTAATCGAAATTATATATGTTTAAAAGATATATGTTTTAAAAAAAATGGTTTCAATAACTAAATTGGGCCATGAACTGAGCAAGCCCACCCAAAAAGGACCTTCTTCTTGAATCTTCATTTCTGATTCAGTTTCTCTTTAATCTCTCTTCTTGTCGTCTAACTTACTCATCATCTTCTTTTCACTTAATCACTCTGACTTCTTTCCTTTAATTTTCTTTTCATTCTATCCGTTCAAAAAAGAGAAAGGTTTATTAAAACTGATCGGTTAAATTAATGATTTGAAGGTTGGATTTACACAAAATCGAAATCAGTCACGGGATTGTGTGAACAGAAGAGAAAATGGAGATTGAGTAGGGATAGATTTTGTTAGATGTTAGAAGTGAAGGACGTTCAAAATCAAGGTTGATCTGAAATCTCGGTGACCCGAGAACCGAAATCGAGAAACCCAATTTCCCGGAAGACTTCTCCAGATCGGTGTAGTTTCTAACCAAAGTGGACGCCATGAAAATAGAGCTTGTCTTCATACCTTCTCCAGGTGTTGGCCATATCCGAGCAACAACAACCTTGGCAAAGCTTCTTGTCAACAGCCACGACTTCCTCTCCGTCACTCTCATCGTAATCCCTTCACAATTCCCTGAAAATGTTTCTTCCTCCGTCTACACAAATTCAGAAGACCGCCTCCACTACTATCACCTCCCCACAATTAATCAATCAAATCCAAATCCGGATCCGGATCCAACCTTTGCATCATACATAGAGAGCAAGAAACCGTACATCAAAGCCGCCATCTCTGAACTCGTTCAGAATACTTCGAAACGTTCAGATTCGCGGCTAGCTGGAATTGTCTTGGACATGTTCTGCACATCGATGATAGACGTTGCCGATGAATTTCGCCTCCCCACTTATATCTTCTACACATCGAACGTTACGTATCTCGGCCTACTCTTTCACTTTCAGTCTCTTTACCATGAGAAAAAACTCGATGTAAGTGAATTAAAGGACCTTGACATAAAGTTTGAAGTCCCTACTCTGATTCAGCCTTTTCCGGCGAATTGTTTGCCTTCAGTAATGTTAAACAATAAATGGTGTCCTCCCGCTATGGATCGAGTTAGAAAGTTCAGAGGAACTAAGGGTATTTTGGTTAATTCAGTATCGGAAATGGAACCTAAGGCGTTAGAGTTCTTTTCCGGGGAAAATACTAATATTCCTCCGGTATATGCGGTTGGACCAATTATGGACTTTACCATAAGCGGTGACGATGAGAAGACAAAGGAGATTTTGAGTTGGCTAAAAGAGCAACCGACAAGATCTGTAGTGTTCCTCTGCTTCGGGAGCATGGGAGGTTTCAGTGAGGAACAAGCAAGAGAAATAGCTGTAGCACTCGAGCGGAGCGGTCATAGGTTTTTATGGTCGCTTCGTCGGGCTCCACCGGTGGGAGACATGGCTGGTTCTCCTCCTGGAGAATTTAATAATTTAGAGGAGATTCTTCCAAACGGGTTTTTATATCGGACTAGGGAGATTGGGAAGATCATTAGCTGGGCACCACAAGTAGATGTGTTGAAGAGTCCTGCGATAGGAGCGTTTGTGACACATTGTGGATGGAACTCAATTCTTGAAAGTTTATGGTTCGGTGTTCCGATGGCTGCATGGCCTATATATGCGGAGCAACAGTTCAATGCGTTTCAAATGGTGGAGGAGCTTGGTTTAGCTGGGGATGTTAGAAAAGAGTATCGGAGAGGTTTATTTGCAGGGGAGCCGGAGATTGTGACGGCTGAGGAGATTGAGAGAGGGATCAAGTTTGCGATGGAGCAGGATAGCGAGATGAGGAAGAGGGTGATGGAGGTGAAAGATAAGCTCCACGTGGCTTTGGTGGACGGTGGATCATCGAACTGTGCTCTAAAGAAGTTTGTCCAAGACGTGGTCGTAAATGTTCAAGATCAATAAAGTAATGAAGGCGACAAAAACTGGCATGAAAGTACAATAATATCTTGTGTCTATTAAGCTAAATGAGGCACTTAAAATGTAGGTTCCAATAAAAATGCAGTTTACTTCACATATTTTCGTCATTAACTGTGTGCTCCAAATTATATACCAAGAATATCTTAATTTATCAGTCGTTATAAAAAATCTCCAACTTTAGCTATATAAAATATCTTAATTTGGCTTCTTCCTTAATTTTACTAATTCAATTTGTAATGCCAAAAGATCAGTTAACCCAAAAAGAAATTGTTTGGTCTACAGGCATCATCAGTACTCGACAAAGTGGGAAAGTGTAGTACGTTTCTTAGACTGGTCATTGTGTGGACAGAGAACAGTCTGTTATATGTTTCTTGTGTCTTTTCTATCCTCTCATCTCATCCTACCATATGTGGCAATCAGCCAATCCGATAAAAGACTCGAAAAATTAAACCTGTTCCGCAAATACGTATCCGACCTGAATTGCAACTCTTAAGTAAGTATACATGCTTGAAATTTCGAGAAACAATAACATACAAATGCCAACAAATTATTAATGAATTATACCTCTGTTTTTCTTTAATTTATGATAATACAGTACTCATAAAATTCTCATAAATTATTGTTAGAAATAAAAATCATTTAAATCAAAATAAAAAGCTAACCAAGTTTACGCATGCTGACAAACTAATTAGGCCCAGCCCATTCGAAGATTGTGTGGTCTGTGACAAAATTGAAAATAAACACTACGTGTCATGTATGCATAAGAGGAGCCGTAACGGATTCAACCTTCCATAGAGTTAAGAACCAGTGACACCAATTGTTTTGTCTTGGTAAAACAAACAATCCTCAAAAACCAAACTCAAAAAACAAACAAACCAGTGACACCAATTGATACAAAAATTTTGTTAGGAAAATGAAACTGGAGCTAGTGTTCATACCATCACCAGGTGAAGGACATCTCCGGCCATTAGTGGAGGTAGCTAAGCTCCTTGTCGACCGTGACGATAATCTCTCCATAACCATCATCATTATTCCTCATATGCAAGGATTCGCTAGCGCCAGCTCTTCCTCGTACATCTCTTCTCTATCCTCCACCTCTCATGACAGTCTTCGTTACAACGTTCTCTCCGATGCAAAACCAACCTCCGATGATGGCTCCAAGCAAAATTTACTCTCCTACATCGATGGTTTTAAGCTTCAGGTAATATCCACAGTGAAAAAACTTACTAATCCGGCTGAACCTGAACTGTCGCTGCCGAAGCTTGCTGGATTCGTGGTGGATATGTTCTGCACAACGATGATTGATGTCGCAAATGAGTTCAACGTTCCTACTTACTTGTTTTACCCTTCAAACGCTACGTTTCTTGGATTGCAAGCTCACGTTGAGTACCTTTACGACGTTAAGAACTATGACGTTAGTGATTTAAAAGACTCTGAAACAACTGAGTTAGAGATCCCGAGTTTGACTCGTCCATTTCCGGTTAAATGTCTTCCCTCCGTGTTGTTAAGCAAAGAATGGTTACCGATTATGGTGAGGCAAACCAGAAGATTCAAAGAAACTAAGGGTATTTTGGTAAATACATTTGCGGAGCTTGAGCCTCAAGCTATGAAGTATTTATCCGGCGGTGATAGTTATTGGAGTATTTCCGGTTTTCTTTGGTTATTGTAAATGTAATTACTAATATTGGAGTATTTCCGGTTTTCTTTGGTTATTGTAAATGTAATTACTAAACCACTCTGTTGGTTTTATTCTCGTTTCTGTAACAACAATGATCTGTTTTGGATCTTAATCAATAAAGCTCAGTTTATCTTCATATTCTCGTTTCTGTAACAACAATGATCTGTTTTGGATCTTAATCAATAAAGCTCAGTTTATCTTCATATGGTATCAGAGCAATCGCTCGTTCTTCCGCTTCGTTTTATCTTCGTGATTTTCTCGATTCTTCGTCTTTCATCGGCGATGTCTTCTTCTTCCCGTTTTCTTTGAATTCGGCGTTTTCTGGTGTTAAATTGCTTCTGTGCAGATCGATTTTCACCTTGTTTGTTTGTTTTCCGGCTCAATTTCAGCTTGTTTCTTCAGTTTTCTCAGTTTCGATTCTTCTTGGATCTTCTCGGTTGTAACGATGGTTCGACAACATCATATTGGAAACGTGACAAGATCTAATAATCAGGATGCAAATCTTGAAGACGATGAGGTTCAGGAGACTTCTCCGATTCATTCTTCTCCAGTTCGCTCAGATCAACATCAGAACAACAGTCGTAATATTCCGATCCGTTCAAATCAGCATCCTAGCACAAATCAGAATTCAGCAAGTTTCTTAGATCCAAGTATCAATCCTTTGTATCTTCATCACGCAGACCACGCAGGTATCAATCTTGTTTCTTGCAAACTAACCGGATTGAAGAACTTCAATACTTGGAAACGTGCTATGGTTATGGCTTTGAATGCTAGAAACAAAATGGTTTTCGTTGATGGTAGCTATCCTGAGTTAGATCCTTCTCATCCAGATTATGCATCGTGGTTTAGGTGTAATAGTGTTGTGTGCACTTGGATAGTAAATTCTGTTGATGATCAAATTGCACAAAGCATCATGTATCATGATATTGCAAGAGATATGTGGAAAGACATTAATGATCAATTTAAGCAGAGTGATGGTCCAAGGAATGCTGAGATAAAGCAATTGATATTTTCTGAAGTTCAAGGAAATAGATCTGTGAGTGCGTATTATACCAAGCTGAAGCAACTTTGGGAAGAACTTAAGTTTTCTGAAGTTCAAGGAAATAGATCTGTGAGTGCGTATTATACCAAGCTGAAGCAACTTTGGGAAGAACTTAAGAATCATCAATTGTCCTATAAGTGTTGTTGTGGTAATCCTAAATGTGAAAATCTCAAGCTGCTTAATGAAGAAAGAGAGCAAGACAAAATTTTAAAGTTTTTGATGGGATTGAATGATGAGTTCAAGGCTACTAGAGGACAAATTTTGATGATGGATCCTAAACCATCTATGGCAAAGGTCTTTAATCTGATATCTCAGGATGAGAGACAAAGAGGGATGTCAAATGGAAGTAATGCTACAAATGTTGCAGTTTTTCAAGCTTCTCAACAAACAGTTCCTGAAGATCCTCTTATTGCAGCTTATGGAGTTAGTAGAGGGAAAAGGCCTATCTGTGCTCATTGTGGGCTTCTTGGACATACCATCAACAAGTGTTACAAGCTTCATGGGTATCCACCTGGATACAAGTCTCAGAATCAAAACAAAACTGCAGCTTCTCAAAACACAAATGCAAATCAAGGACAGAGAAAGGAGAGTGTAGCAAATGTGACTGTTCTCAGTAATTCTGCTCAAAATTTGTCTATTAAGGAGATGGGAACAGCTCACCAGAACAAAAGTAATCAGATCCAGAAAGTTCAAGTTCCTGCAAATTCTTCAAACAAAGCAGGAGTTGATGGAAGTTCTTGAAAGTTCAAGTTCCTGCAAATTCTTCAAACAAAGCAGGAGTTGATGGAAGTTCTTCTAGTTCTGGTCTAGGCATGAATAATGGATCCGAGAATCATTCTCATCCTATGGCATCTGGTATCTCTGTAAACTCTTTCTATGTTTTGTCTTCTTCAAACTATTCTTTGAATATTGATAGGAATAGTTGGATAATTGATACTGGAGCTAGCTGCCATGTTTGCTATGATATAAATTTGTTTGCTAGTGTTGAAAAGGTGACAAATACTTTCATTTCTCTTCCTGATGGTACTAGAATTTCTGTAGATACTGCTGGTTCTGTTGTTCTTTCTCCTAGTCTCACCTTGTCCTCTGTGTTGCTTGTTCCTCAGTTTAATTACAATCTTATAAGTATAAGTGCTTTGACTCGTGATAATAGGTTTTCTGTTTCGTTTTCTTCTAAAGATTGTCGAATATATACTACTAATTCTGTCCATGATCAGGTGTGTACTCAGGACTTGATGATTGGTAGAGGGGTCCTAAAGCACAATCTCTATGTTCTGGACTTACCTTGCAAAACAGAGGAGCATAATACTTTTCAGATTTCAACTCATACTTGGCATCAGCGACTGGGACATCCTTCCCATCACAGAATTCAGATTCTGTCCCAGTCTTTAGGCATTTCAAATAAAACTAATGATCATGTTTGTTCTGTTTGTCCTTTGGCAAAACAGAAGAGACTTAGTTTCCCTTTTATGAACAATATGTCAGACAATGTTTTCGATTTACTTCACATAGATGTCTGGGGGCCATTTCATGTGGCTACTCCTGAAGGATTTCGATATTTTCTTACTATAGTTGATGATTATAGTAGAGTAACTTGGCTGTATTTGATGAGAACTAAGAATGCGGTTTTGCAGGTTTTTCCAGATTTCCTGCAGATGCTAGAGACTCAATACAATGCCAAAGTCAAGTGTATTCGATCAGATAATGCTCCTGAATTGAGGTTTGATAATTTGCTGAAATCAAAAGGTATTTTACATCAGTTTTCGTGTCCTTACACTCCACAACAAAATTCTGTTGTGGAGAGAAAACATCAGCTGGAGAGAAAACATCAGCATATATTAAATGTGGCAAGAGCCCTAATGTTCCAATCAAGTGTTCCTTTGGAACATTGGGGAGATTGTGTTTTAACTGCCATATATCTGATTAATAGAGTTCCCTGTCCTTTATTAAATTCTAAATCTCCTTTTGAAATGCTAACTAACAAGGTTCCAAGTTATGAACACTTGAGAGTATTTGGATGTCTTTGTTACAGTTCCACATTATTGAAAGATAGGAACAAATTTTCTCCTCGGGCAGAACAATGTGTTTTCCTTGGCTATCCACCTGATTATAAAGGTTACAAGGTAATGAATATTGAAAATAGAACAATAAGTATCACAAGGAATGTTATTTTTCATGAGAATATTTTTCCTTTTAAGGATTATCCTCAAATCACTAATATTTTTGATGAAAACATTTTACCTAGGACTGTTAGTGGTTTAAACTTTTCTGTGGATCTTAATATTCCTAACAGCGTAAACATAGATACGCCAGTTTCTTGTGATACTGATACAGATAACTTCAATATTGATGTGCATCATGAGAAGATTTCTGATCCGTCAACTGGTAAGACCAATGGTAATATTCCTTGTCAAATCAATAATTCTGATATTGATGATTCTGATATTCAGTTTCCTCAGAATATTGATAATTCTACTCGAAATGTTATCATTGACAATCATATTGACCAGAATGTAGTTAATGACAATCATGTGGATCAAAATGTTCAGGTTCATAAGACAAAAAGGCAGAGTAAAGTGCCTTCTTATCTTCATGACTATCATTGTTATTTGTTGAATGATTCATCTGATTTTAATTCTCATTCTAATCATACTACAACTTATCCAATATCATCTGTTTTGTCATATGATAATATCTCTGTTGCATACAAGAATTTCGTTCTTTCTATTAGTTCCACAGGTACTCCCAAGACTTATAAAGAAGCCATTGGTTCTGAAAACTTCACGGAAGCCATGAAAGCTGAGATAAAGTCCTTACTTGATAATGAAACATGGACCATTTGTGATCTTCCAGAAGGTAAGTCTGCTATTGGAAACAAATGGGTTTATACCACAAAATTCAATCCTGATGGAAGTATAGAACGGTATAAGGCTCGTGTTGTGGCAAAGGGGTATACTCAACTTGAAGGTTTGGACTATCTTGATACTTTTTCCCCTGTTGCTAAAATGGGAACATTCAGGGTTTTATTAAAACTTGCAGCTGTGAATAATTGGTCTATTCATCAGCTTGATATTAGTAATGCCTTTTTAAATGGTATTTTGGATGAGGAAATTTACATGACTATTCCAGAAGGTTGAAGGTTTTTCAGCTTTGACAGGACAGGTACATGGAAAAGATCAAGTCTGTAAATTGCATAAATCCCTTTATGGGTTAAAGCAAGCGTCAAGACAATGGAATCAACGACTGTCCTCTGTCATAATTGAAGCAGGTTATGAAAGAGCAAATTCTGATCATTCTTTATTTGTTAAGTCTCAGTCAGGTACTTTTACAGCTATTCTAGTTTATGTTGATGACATATTGATTGTTGGCAATAATGAATCAGAAATTGCTAGTTTTAAAAGTTTCATTGCTTCAGTTTTTAAGTTGAGAGACTTAGGACAAGCTAAGTATTTCCTAGGCTTTGAAATTGCTAGGAATAGTTCTGGTATTTCTATAAATCAAAGGAAATATGCTCTTGAGCTTCTTGAAGATTCAGGTTATCTTGGATGCAAACCAGTAAGTGTTCCTATGGATCCTAATATCAAGCTATCAGCATCTACAGGTGATATTCTTCCAGATCCTTCTATATATCGTAGAATTGTTGGTAGACTATTGTATTTGACTCATACACGTCCGGATATAACATTTGCTGTTCATAAGTTGAGTCAGTTTATGGCTTCTCCTCGAACTACCCATTTACAGGCTGCACATAGAGTGCTCAGATTCCTCAAACAGAATCCAGGTCAGGGGTTATTTTATTCTGCAAATTCAGACACTAAACTGACTGCTTTTTCAGATGCGGACTGGGCAGCATGTGCTGACACAAGACTGTTACCGGATATTGTATGTTCATTGGTAACTCACTTGTTTCGTGGAAGTCTAAGAAGCAGCACACAGTTTCTAGAAGCAGTTCTGAGGCTGAGTATCGTGCTTTAGCTGATGCAACATGTGAGATGGTTTGGTTATCATCATTGCTTCTCAGGTGTATTCCTTCTTATACACCCACTCTTTATTGTGATAATCAATCTGCCTTATACATTGCAAATAATCCAGTTTTTAAGTTGAGTCAGTTTATGGCTTCTCCTCGAACTACCCATTTACAGGCTGCACATAGAGTGCTCAGATTCCTCAAACAGAATCCAGGTCAGGGGTTATTTTATTCTGCAAATTCAGACACTAAACTGACTGCTTTTTCAGATGCGGACTGGGCAGCATGTGCTGACACAAGACTGTTACCGGATATTGTATGTTCATTGGTAACTCACTTGTTTCGTGGAAGTCTAAGAAGCAGCACACAGTTTCTAGAAGCAGTTCTGAGGCTGAGTATCGTGCTTTAGCTGATGCAACATGTGAGATGGTTTGGTTATCATCATTGCTTCTCAGGTGTATTCCTTCTTATACACCCACTCTTTATTGTGATAATCAATCTGCCTTATACATTGCAAATAATCCAGTTTTTCATGAAAGAACCAAACATATAGAGAATGATTGTCATGTTGTTAGAGAAAGATTGCAATCTGGTTTTTTGAAACTTCTCCATGTAACTTCTTCTAATCNNGCGGTTTTCTTTGGTTATTGTATTTGTAATTACTAAACCACTTTGTTGGTTTAGTATATAAGTTTGTTTTCTGTTGTAATTGAAACTTAATGAGTGATTAGCGAGACGTTAGAAAGCTTTAGTGTTTAGGGTTCTAGAGGATGTATCTCCTCTTTGATCTTGTAGAAACAATGATCTGTTTTGGATCTTAATCAATAAAGCTCAAGTTTCTCTTATACGAAGCACCTTTAGCCAGAGAAATAATAACAGAGATGTAATCCTCTCTTTCATGACAAAAAAAAAAAAAAAAAAAAAAAAAAGAAAAGATGTAACCCTCTCTTTCCAATACCTTACTAATCTCATTGTACACATGAAATGTCTCAGTTGATGGTAGGCCACTGATAACAATATCAGCATCCCTCCTCTTCTCCAGATTTTCACACTAACCTTTTCCATAAATTAGTCGTAACATTGCATTGATAACACTGCTCCAAGCTCCAACTCCTACACCTACGATCCTTAACAGATCACCATCAGCTTTACCCAATTACTCCCAATTACTCTACGAATCTCATCAAACATTTCTTACACTAAAACGGAGTTAAAACAAAACACAAATCAGATCTTTGAAACTAAACCCATGAATCGTTTGATTGATTCATCAAATAAAAATCTCAATTGTACGAAACGGAACGTTTCCATAGTGCTACTCCGCAATATCCACCATCATCTCGAATCTCCTTCTCGTCTCTCTCATTATTGCTTTGAAGATAAACGAAGACATCCTATGTTTAGAGGCGTCTATGTTCACAGATCTGAATCACGAAGAGGAGATGAAATTTGTTTCCAATTTTATTTTTATTCTTATTTTAAATTACACAGATCTGAATCACGAAGAGGAGATGAAATTTGTTTCCAATTTTATTTTTATTCTTATTTTAAATTATTCAAAATATCAAAACTACGTAGTTTTAATAGATAACGGTTAATAGTGACGGACTAACAGCTAATCCGTTAGTCAACGCTTATTAGGGACAGTCAACGATGTTGAATCATGACGGAACCTTACGTACATGTATAACGGTTTGGACGGAATAACTATTTAGGTATGTGAAAACATATGTATCCTGTTTAGGTTGTAGGTTCCCCTATTTGATATTGTCCAGGCCGGAATAAGCCGTTTTCCCGATTATGAAATGTTGTTTTCACTTAAGACTAGTATTTTTGTATTTTATGAGACTTGTTTTCGCTGTATTAGTTTTATTTAATGACCCTTTAAAGGTCTTTAATATATGAGAAGTATTAAGTAATGTTGTGGATACGTCGTAGATATTTAATTTGTCTTATGAAATTATATATTCAAACTAACAAGGGAGAAGGAAAAGAATCTAATGAAAATATATATTCAAAATACATCAACAGTAGAGAAAAAACAAATTGTTTAAATTAAAATTTAATGGCCAACTATGAAGACTGAAGTATGCGGTAAGCTAGTATGATTTGTATATGAATTCAGAATTCCATGGGCTAGAGGTGTTATTATATTCAAGTACAATTTTCTCTTTGCAGTACTTTTCTTTGTTTGCCTCTTAAAAGAATTAATATTCTGATTAAATTTTTGATTCTATGTGATATCTTAAAAATCCATATAGAATGTTCAATGTCTATGCCTTTGTAAGTGATGAAAACATAGAATTAAAATTCAACTTTCTAGTGAATGAAACTGATGTTGGCTCATTTAAAATCATGATTAATAGCCATGTTGTCTCTATGTCTTGCTCTCACATTCAGGTTAACAAATATGAAAACTACCAAGTACAAGCAGAACCCGAAGTCGTAGCCAAGGCTGCGGCTGTCGTAGCCGTAGCCACAGCCGTAGCCGTAGCCACAACCACAACCTTAGCAAGAGCAAGAGTCCAAGGAATGATTTGGTGCTAGATGTACTCTCACTAGATAAAATGTGTTTATCAATATTTTTGTTTGCAGTAAATCACGAAGACGATCCCTTTCCGAATCAATATCAAAATAAATGTGTTTATCAATATTTTTGTTTGCAGTAAATCACGAAGACGATCCCTTTCCGAATCAATATCAAAATCTAGATCACCATCTCCGATATGAAGAAGAATCCCCCAAGGCAAGTACTCTCCCGGTATTTATATTCGCCCTTTGATTTTCTCTTGTGTTTAAATGTGATTTTATTTTATAGATCAAGACAATGTCAAGATCAAATTCCGGGTCTAGTTCTCTATCAAAATCTCCTCCCAAAGTAATATAAATAAAAAAACATTTAGCATTAATTTTTTTTTTTTTTAACATTACATTTTGTGGCCTAATGGCCTTACATTACATTTAGCATTAATTTTATGTGGTAAAAATAAAATCTAGCGCATATGAGGTAAGAGAGTTTATACTTTTTTCCTTACGGATGGTCCATGAAAATTTCAGACTATATAACTTTTTTTTGGTCAAGAGAGATACTTATGTCACACAAAAAAATGAACATATAAACCAAACATAATTTTATCTTATCTCAGGGGCGTCCTAGAGTATGTCACACAAAAAAATGAACATATAAACCAAACATAATTTTATCTTATCTCAGGGGCGTCCTAGAGCACAGGTGAGCAAAGCTGTCGTCTAGTGCATCACAATTTTAGGGACATATTTTATATCCAATTTTTAAAGATTTATAGATATTTAAAGACATTTTTTAACCAAAATTTTTAAAATCTATAAACATATAAAGTTTTAAGGGCATCAAAATTTTAAAATGTTTTCATAAATGTTTTCGTATACAGTTGTATCTTTATAACGATAGGGTATCAAAAAAACTTGGCCTAGTCTAAAAGACACAAAAAAATTTTTGTCTAAGGCATCAAAAAGTTTTGGACCGGCTGTCTTGTCTACACGCAAACATATATGTATATATGTATTATCATTTAAAAAATATTTTTTTCAATATTTTCCAAAATCAATCATTATCTCATTCAATTTTCATATAAACATAAAAAAAAAATTATGATAAAAAAATATTATCTTCTATGTTAATAATATAGTCAAGAAAAGTAAATTCATTAAGACTTTTTTTTTTAACAAGAATTAACTACATTTACAAAAAAAAACAAATTTATATTTTAAATAATATTATTCTTAAGATGACCATATACGTAAATCTAAAATCCCTTATACGTAAAAATGATAGAGATTTAAAACTTACCATGATGTCTACCTAAACGTTCAATAGCATCTATAAAGAGTTTGTGAATTTTCAATGTCTAACACATTATCTCTTTACTCAATCCCCCGCCTCTCTCTTCATAATTTCTTCGACACATTCTTTACGCATATTATCAGATGTTTTGGTCTTTCAAGTAACAACAAAAAAAAAAAAAAGTGAAAAATCTACATATATAATGAGGGAGTTCACTCTCAATTTATAGAGTATCCACCTCAGCATTTTTTTAATATATTAAATCATATTAAGAAAATAAAAGCATTAATAAAATAAAAAGAATAAATCAATAGAAGCGTA
>CM071721.1:4962481-4972764 GCA_036630335.1 Physaria fendleri | reverse complement strand
GATATGTCAAACCAGATCTTCACCAAGTGAAGTTAATGAAGGGCAATTTGGTCATTTACAAGGACCAAGAATTTTACATACCTATTTACTAGTTATTAGAAACCCGTATGATATACGGGTGCTAATAATTAAATGAATAATTTAAATTTACGTCCTCTTTGAGGGCTCTTGAGTCTCTACTCTCTTGTTCTTTGTTTCTGAATCTTTGTTCTATTCTATTGCAATTGATACTCAGTTTTCCTACAATGATTTCTTGTGTTTCAATTGCTATGTCTGAGTAGTTCCTTAATTAGGAATTGGGAGATTCCAATAGGGTTTATGGCTGCAAATTGATTTAACACAAATGGGGTTTTTATTCTTCTGTGTCTCTATCTTTATCTGTTCTTAATGCAGTGTCTCTATCTTTATCTGTTCTTAATGCATAAGCTGAGACTAGCCAACTAGTTTATTGATCATAGGATTTTAGAACCTTAGCCGGTCGGATACCTGAACCTGATATTTGATAGGAAATTTCCTACCTGAGAACTAGCCCTTCCTTCTAGGAGATTGTGAACAATATTAGACCTAAACTAGCCAACTAGTTTATTGATCATAGGATTTTAGAACCTTAGCCGGTCGGATACCTGAACCTGATATTTGATAGGAAATTTCCTACCTGAGAACTAGCCCTTCCTTCTAGGAGATTGTGAACAATATTAGACCTAAGCCTAGTAAGGCATGCTAGTTTGTTAACACCTTTGCTTGCTTCAGATACTCGTCACTGGTTTATAGACATTCGAGGATAGTTGCACTTCACTACTAGCCCTGAGTTTGTATATCAATCATATATTCCTTTTGTCTAAGTTCTAGACAATGCTTACTTTGTCCCTGAATAGTTGTTAGATCATTGCATGCCTATTCCTTGGAATCATCTCAACCCCTAGCGTTTTAGTTATTGATTTTTTTACCGTTCTATTTACTTGCTTTGTCATTATTGCCTTCACAACTGCTTGCTTGATAATCTTAGCCTTTAGGAGAATTTTAGGACTTGATTACTATAGTAACCTTTGCATTCCTTGTGGATCGACCCCGTTAATTGCATTCCTTGTGGATCGACCCCGTTAATATACTACTAACGCTTTGCTGTGCACTTGCAGTATTCAGACGGATTAAACTCCTAGTCTTTACTAGGTGAAACCTGAGAAGCTTTCCAAGCCTATCAGTTCTTCAACAAAATGGTACGTTCCCATCCTTCAGTGTTTGTATTTGCTTCTGTTATTTATGTTCTTGTATGTCTGCCTAATATTTCCTATTACACTCTATATAATTCAATTTTAGTCCGCGTCCGGGGAAGTGTGGCAGGTGTGGTCAACTAGGGCACAACAAGTGGACTTGCAAAAACCCCATATGAAGCGGTCTATCTACTAACTACGTCGGTTTCCTTGCGTGCAATATCATATGGATACATAACTTAGATTGTTTTATTTTATGTTTTCCTCGCTTTTGTAATGACAGAAATCTGTTTCTGTCTTCGACTAGATGTTATATGTACCGTCCCCAAACATCTTTTTTTCCTTTTGCTACTTTAATTAACTAAGGCCTCCACAACGTATTCGTTTGTTTCTGCCGTTTCTCATATACCCATCAACATCCTCTACTCTTTTCTGCCATTTCTCATGATTTACATATACCTGTCTTTGATGTCACTTATTCATGTCTTTGCATATAATATCTGATCGTTACTGTATTCCCAATTCGTCCTTATCTAGGTAACAAGATGCCAAATTGCAAATGTCATGCCAGAAATTAGAGGGTACATTTATTCTCGTCCATAAAAGGTTTAGTCCTCGTCCTTCCTCCTTACGACGTTCCCAATTCAGCCCATGTACATATGCCAAACGGTTTTCATAAACGTCCTCCCTTGCCTTTGTCCCTGTACGAAAGATTACCATAACAAAAAAGAAATCACTGCCATCATCATTATCGTCCACTAATTGAACCAACACTGTCCTTCCATATATTTTGCAGGGGACAGACTGCACAGTTGTCCTCTGATAACCAGATTACCAGCGTTCAGACAATTGCACATATGCAAATCATACTCACCTGTCCACTCATTGGATATATTGTTGTCCTCTATGAAGGACGGGCTCCGGAACTGCCATTTGTGGAAAATAGCTGTCCACATGTCGCTTTTATTACTATTGTCCTCTTTTATCCAGAAAACTGGGGACCTCTGTCCTCCGGGTGCTCGAATTTCTCGTTTACAAATGTATTGGCGTCCTTTACTATTATGGGGTTCGTCTATTTCTATTTGCTATTTTTGGGATTTTATTAATTATGGTTATACCATTCACGCGTGTTTACTATTACCATTTGTGTCCTCTGCTAAACGATAGGGTCTCCAATAGAAAAAATGACATTTCCGTTATAACATGACCGTCCTTTTATAAGGTAAGGACTGCGATATACGCCTCGCTAAATAGACCGCCAACTCGTTATATTAAGGGACAGAAATAGTAAACAATAAATTACAAAGTTCATAAAACACGAGGCACATAAACCTTCAACCAAAAGACAGTACTCTTACTGATATATAACCGTCTCCACTCCTTACTAGGACCATTTCGGTCCCCATCACCAGATCCATCTCCACCAACTGCTCCATCGCCGACATGTTCTTGTACTGCCACCCCGTGATTCATACGTATACCGAGATCAACCAACAGCATCCCCATATCGTGTCTCTCGCGTGCTAGATCCTCTTTCAGCACCCTCACTTCTTTCTTAAGTAGATCGTGAGCTTCTTCCAAGAATGCCACACGAAGGTTTTACACAGCGACCTCGTAGTCTGCCACTCGACTAGTCTCCGACGGGTCAACTTCGTGTAAACGGCGCATATGCTGTATTTCACGTCTTAGCTTCTGGAATTCATAATAGACCACCGTGTCAAACCATCGGAAGAGATAGCCACCACGGGTCGTTGCGTCCTGCCAAAGAAAGGTCATTATACTTTATTACAAATGGAGTATAATACATATTCATTCTCTCTTTCTTATATTACCTTGTGAGTAAAATGGAGTATAATACATATTCATTCTCTCTTTCTTATATTACCTTGTGAGTATATTTGTAAGCCATTCTGCCGGCATTAACACCGTCCCTATGCATCTCGTTAACGGGTTGACAGCCACACCAGCACCATTCCGGTATTCCTTCTGCGTCAGGGTTGTGGTGACTGTGGTCCTCCACAGACTTGTCCAGGGAAGACATAATGTAGTTTTCAGGTATCTTAGATATGTGTTTGTCATGGAGGAGGAGGAAATTTTGTTTTGCTAGGTGAAGTTATGACAGTGTAAAGGGTTGACTCCATTTAATAACACTTTTAGTTTTCCCCCCCATTCAATAATTTTGAAATTTGAAATTCGAAACATACCGCTCATTTTTTAGTGTGGCACGCTTTCTAATTTTGATGTCACCCTTATCCTTATTAAATATGACATCAATTGCAGGATCTCTAATATAGTTAGATTCAAATGGCAGTCGCGTGCCACTAATTGAGGACGAATATGGCACTTTGACTAGACCGATTGAGAAGACAAGTCTATGACTCCTCGAGACCTGCGCCTTAGAGGATATCAGCTTTACAGGTAATTGACACCGCATCTTTTCGATGTACATGTTCCAACCTAAAAATTTTGTAGTGTGTTTGTTGTATTCAACACTTAGTCGGTTTAAAACATTTTTTTCTCTAAGTGATACCAAAGATATGTATAAGGATAGACGGTGTTATCTTCACAAAGGACATAAATAATAAGACAATACTTATTACGTTTGCATAACATAGGTTTTATGTTTAAATAATAAGACAATACTTATTACGTTTGCATAACATAGGTTTTATGTTCATACCATATTTTACAATACCGAGAAATCATAAAAAGTCTTAACATATAGCATAGATAAGTTTGAAAGTTTTAAAGAGTTAAAAAGATATTGGTTTAGAGCAGTGGTTCACCATTCTCTTCGTAGACGTCCATGACATACTTCATCCAAAAGTTTTCAATTGCCTCTTCAGTAAACTCATCCAACGCATACCCCTGGGCGTTTAGCTCGATGAATTTTGTCGTGGTTGGACCACAAGCACCAAAAATTTTGTACTGAGGAACTCCACCGTCCTGGAAATAGCTGAAGGACTCCGGCTTATCTGAGATTGGCCCTGCCAAGTCTCGTATCACCAATGGCAAGGTATCGATGATAGGCTTCATAAACCTCGCAATTCTTGGCTCTGCGAACAGCTTCTGGTTGCTGTCCATAATACTAACTGTTCCCATCAGTAGATTAAAGCTTCTGGTTGCTGTCCATAATACTAACTGTTCCCATCAGTAGATTAATGGACAGAGCAACCCAGTGGTTCCCGCCCCAAGGCATTGCCGCTAAAGGTTGTCAACATCCACCAGCCTATGAAGTCTGCCACTCCTGTTTTTAACTTTACTGGCCACGTAGTTCACCATTTTCCGACTCCACCCGAAAGGCACTGGTGGGTTTTTAACGTTCGCGAACCTTCCGTGCTCCTGGATAAGGCGATTAACAAAAAATCGTCCATTATGGCAATCCTGTTATCCATCATCTGGTCCCCACGCCTGGCCTATACCATCGTCAATATTGCCTCAACATGTTGCAAGAAACAGTTATTCAACATTCAGTAGACAGCCACAGCTAATACAATTGTTATCTACGTTCTCACCATGGTGGACACATCAGATTTTGGCTTGTACAGATCCTTGTAAAAAGACTTGGTCACTTTCGTCCCTAACACAGATAAATCCCTATCACGCAACAGAAACGTGTTATTCACCTGCGCTGAGAAGACCGGGTCAAATAAAAGAATATTGTCCTTTACTTATTATGTACTTACTTTTTTGCGCGCCCTTCTATTATTTTGGTCAGCGTTTTCTTCTTTCTTGGAGACACAACAGCCATCGGATTGTACTCATGTGGTTCATTTTCTGGCTCTGCCTTCTCCTCCGGCGTCTAGCCATATTTCTTGGGTGGATTTCTAGGTCTCAGACTCCAAGATGCCTTGGCAGGGCTCCCTTGCACGGTCTGATGCACCAACAAGACATTAGGTCCCAGCCGTCTATACAAACTCATGATCACTGTATATATCAAATTGCCTCTCTTGGGCCATCACCCTCACTCTCCTCAGTCAAAAGTTCCCCACTACTATATGTCTCTCATTCGTCAGTTCCATCTTCCTCCTCAGCCTCTTCCTCCTCCCGCTCCTTTGTTTGTGGTACCACGGTAGAACTGTCCTAATTCTCCACTGTCACTGTTCTCTCGCTTTCCTGCAAAATTATTACAAAGCCGTTTACAATGATTGTTTAGTGGGCCACTATTACCTCAGCCACTTCTTCGCACCCTTCATGTGTTTTGGCTTCATCACCCCGCACAGCTCCTCCGACCTGTTTAGACATAAAACTGTCATCTCTTTGTTATGGACACAGCCATCAATGTAATGCCACAACAACATTATATACCTCAGATCTATTTGTCTTCGACGCATGCCACAACAACATTATATACCTCAGATCTATTTGTCTTCGACGCTGTCAGATTCTCTCCTTTGCGATTCTTCCGTATCCTCACCAATTTTCTTAGCATCACGTTGAGCATCTATGGTGATTGTGGCAATTTCCTGCTCTATTGTTGTTGGATTATGCACAGCCTCCGATTGCATTGTGTGATCGTCGCCCTGTTTATCTTTTGCCACAGACATCTGCTCATTGGCATCCTCTTTCGGTCCTTGTTTATGTGGCGTTTCCTGGAATTGGTCAGTTGCCAGCTTCACCACATCACCCACATCAGCACCACTAAATGATGTCCCCTGATGAGTCTTTACCATATAACACAATACGTTACCACCCCCAAAAAAAAATCAAAAATATTAGTTCCTCATTCACTGATTCCCTTACCTTTTCAACCTGTGACACTAGGTCACCGTCCATATCCTCACCACCAATTTCATCACCTTTCTCTCCTCCATCCTCAGTGTCAACCTTTTTGTCAACTCTCTCTGCTACGTTCTCTTCCTTCTCAACATGCACGACATCATCCACATCAAGGACATCCTATCCTCATGGAAGTCATTAATGTCCTCGATTGCTGCCAACAGCTCATCGCTCATCCCACCCCCGTCCTCCATTTCACCTAGTCCCCCAAACTCAGTTTTAATCTTCGTTGGATCCAGCTTCCTCAGTCTGAATCCCCGTCTCATTTCATGAACCTTCCAGTCATCCGGTTTGAAATTGTAACCCGCCGCAAGACCTCTCATAATATTGTCAACACGCTCGTATTCCCACGTTGGATCCCACTCATCAGTGCTATGACCAGATGACAGAATACTATCCACAAAAAACTGCAATAATATGGCACACGAAATGTCAGTTTAACAAGGATCGTGATGACATACCAAGTCAATGGTTCTTATAACATACTGCTGGGTCTTCCTCGACTTCACAAACATTTTGGTTGTGAAAAGGGTGGTACTTCATTAAACCGGTGAACTTAGGGTCAGAGAAATACGAGTCAGTCTTTGTTACTGGTACAACGGCTTCCAACAATGGCACCGTGTAAATGGCAAGCAAGTGAAATGCTATCGTTAGACCATTGTTAGACAAATGTGACTGGTGAAACTTCTCCGCCAGGGACTCTGGATCCTTCACTCTCCTTTCAAACTTCACCATTTCCATTGATCGCTTAAAAGATCGCCATCCCCATGGGTAGTCACCCAACTGCTTAATGTCTTTTACCATCTCCGCCGTCTTTTTCGTTGCACATATGTTCGACGATTTGTTGCACAATACCCCATCAATCAATACAATCAGACAATACCCCATCAATCAATACAATCAGACATAACTGTAACTTCTTCTCACTGCTCATCCTTTTATGTGGCCTTTTCTCAACCTTATCGTTTTTCAACACTCTTACCAGATCCGTGATACTCACTTGCTCCAATGAACCGAGCAAAGTTTCCCAGTGTGTCTTCTCACCAGGTTCTGTTGTGTACAGTGCCTTCCTGGCGTCTTTTGGTGGGAAAGGATTGCAGTTCAGCCCTGTCATCATGGCAAATTCTCTGAGAGTAGATGCACCCGCATGTCATCAAAACATGCCATTTAGTCTTGTCATCAGACATATCTTCACGATCAACCGAAAAAAACAGATAGAAAGAAATTATTCAGATGAAGGACCGAGACATATGTCACTTACCTGCCACGTGGATTTTCATCTCCCCTGGGTTCGTCGTCATGTTCTTCCGTTCTCACCCTTGCTTTCCTTTTCAGATGCAAGTACCCGTGGCTAAATTAGTATACCACAACTACCATTACCGACACCATTAACTTTGATTGATAATGCAATAACGGAATATTTTCCTACCTCTTACTCAGCCGTCCTTGACTGGCACCTGCTTCTTCCGATACGCGACCCTTCTTCCTCTGTTTCGTCACTTCTCCACCTATTTTTCTTTCTTCATTTTGTGTTTTGTTTTATTTTTTTAAATTGTCATAACGTTTCCCTACCAATGAAAAGTCCCTCCTTTTAAAGGCTTCCTCGAGCCTTATAGATCCCTGGCAATTTTTTTTTGGCGAAAATTTTGATTGGCAAATTAACCGCCCTTCGTCTCTCACTGTAGCTGGAAGGACGCAAAATTTTGATTGGCAAATTAACCGCCCTTCGTCTCTCACTGTAGCTGGAAGGACGCGTACGGTCATAGTCATTTGCCACCTGGAGGGCATTCTTGTAAACTGCCATCAACGTTTCCCGCCAAATCCCATACGCTGCCGTTTTCGTTCGCTCACCACTTCTTCATTAAAACGCACTGTTTCATTAATTCCTTTCCGTATTTTTCTTTTTTATTCAGGGGAAATGTTGTCATTCTCCTTTTTTTCTTAAAGTACACGCGTCCATTTGAGGGTTATTTTCGTCTACAATTATTTTCCTTGGCACCAGCGCTACTGCCACGAGTGGACTTTCTCTGAAGATGGAAGACAGAAATGGCAGTTCAACAAGAATGGTTAGCCGAAATGGCAGTTTCTAAAATACTCTCAAAAAGTAATGATATGTAATTTATGTTTTACTTATAACAACTAGATGATTACCCGTGTGTAAACACAGGTTAATATTTAAAATTATAATATTTACGTTTTAAGGTACGGATTATTTGTAAGATTAAACAAAATATTTAACACACGATAACTGATTCAAACCTATCCAATAAATTTGAATTCGAACTAATCCTCTATATATTATTTGAGAAGTAAAAGGGCTTAGATGTCGTCGTCAGAATCACTCACACGGATCATATTTACGAACATATTATGATTTAATTATTAGAATATTTATAAATTATTCACACGGATCATATTTACGAACATATTATGATTTAATTATTAGAATATTTATAAATTATATCATTACAATCCTGAGTATTCTCAACCTATTTACACACATGAATTTCCATATAACTGTCATACACACGAGGTTTGGTACTCATTACAAACCCACACAAATCATATTTAGAAGACCACAATCCACACAAATCCGAAATTAATTACATAAATCCATCCAAATCTTAAATTAATTAAATAATTTTTTCATTTTTTTTGATATTTCTATCCTATTTAAAGTAAACAATTTTTATAAACAAAAAAAATATTTATTCACGTTTTATTTTATTTCTAAATGGATTAATTTTAAATGAAAATTTCCTATTTTTAGGAAAAAAATATTCTAAAATTAGATATAAGAATTATTCAAATAAACAATTAAAACTGTTTTATTTATATTATTTCTTTTAAGTATGTAGATAATGTATTTAGCTTTATATTTAGATAAATATAAAACTGTTTTATTTATATTATTTCTTTTAAGTATGTAGATAATGTATTTAGCTTTATATTTAGATAAATATTTTTTAATCAAATTTTATTGCAAGTATATTATAAAAATAGATATATATGTAGATCAAAATTTTATATTCTAAAAATAGATATATAGATCAAAATTTTAATCTAATAGCAATCATATAATATTCTATTAAAACGAAAGTTACTTTCAATGAGTACTTCTCAATTATTATATAAGATATAAAAATAGGTACAAGATTAAATGCTAACCAATAGTGATCATTTTTATTACCATTTTCCATTTTCTTTTCATGTCAAATAAAAAATTACAGGATCAAAAGTTATTTTCTTTTTTTTTTGTTCATCGGATTTTTTATTAATGTTGAACAAGAAAGAGTTTATAAGTACATAACATGAGTTATATAAAATACCATATTAGCCAGTAGATATCACCATTGTGATAACACCGGAAGGGGAGGCCGGATGATATTGCTATCTTCGGACAATATGCCGACTGATAATACGTTATCATTGGAACAACCAAAACAATAATAAGAGACGAATAAGAGCTTAAAAAGACCTAGAAGTAGCATAAGCAACGATGCTTTAACCTGAATATGACCTCAATAATCTTCCCACCCATTCCTCCAAAGAAACTCTCTCTCTCATCTTCGGATTTGTGGCGGACCTCTCCTGTGGTGGAATTGTACCTAATCAAATGAAGCTCCCATCTTCAAAGTATGGAAGGAAGAATCCAGATGACAAAATTCTTGAAGCTTCCAATGCGGCTTCAGGGTATAATGCAAACCCAAAGGGAATCTTCTTGCAACCCGATAGTAGCCTCTATGAAGATGAATATGTTGTTGACATCGTCCTTGTCTGGTGTACATAACGGAGAGCTAGTTCGAGCTATCCCTAAGTGGACGAAACCGGGAAGCCAACGATAAGGGAGCTGCCAAGAACACATTAGTGAGTCAAAGCCTCAGAGCAAGCGACACAAGCCTATCCTAGGATCATCATCACCTGTAATCGTAACCAAGACTCCAAGGCTAAAGATTACAAAGATCGAAGCCGAAGGATCTCACCAGCAATTGAAGAACCGCTCAATATACAAACCAGTTACAATCACCAATTCTGACCCATGCGCTAGCTACCATTGTAGGATTTTATCTGCTTAAATCCATCTTAAACATAAGCCACAGTGATTAAAGAGAGTAAAGATAGAGGTACTGATATGCCTAGGATTTTGCCCATTCTAACGTCTATTTTGCAGGCATATTGATATCCTTTTGTGTTACAGAGCTGGAGCAAAGGAAAGGAAGCAATTTTGCAGATCCGGAGCTCAGTTCGACCGAATCAGGCAACTGTTCGGTCGAACACAAGCTTTGTTCGCCC
>CM071721.1:4905029-4926295 GCA_036630335.1 Physaria fendleri | reverse complement strand
AGTATAATATAAGTTACAGATAATTATAAAGAATACTTATAGATGGGTCATCAATATCTAGTACTATTATCTTTGTAATATATATTTCGGAAATTTGCAGATAGCACCTTAGTTTCTTATGTTTTCGAAATGAACCCATTTTATCTTTTTTAGTGTCTATAAAATCCATTATGTTAAACTTTAGGGATATACAATTGAGTTGTTTTGATTCTCAAATAATCATGTAAAATATACTTGTTTATGATTCATTTTATAGTCTATTTTATTTGGCTATTGTTTTGATGAAACTCTTCTGTGCTTAGTTCCTTTTGACCTGAGAGAAGAAGATTCATTATTCACTAAAAGTTACAAAACCTTTTTTCTTGAAGGATCTACCAACTCTACGCATGTAAAGACTCTCCCATTTGCTACCTTACAATATGAACAATGTGGCTTTTTCTTTTGCCTTGATCCTACTCAGAAGAATGCAAAAAACTTATACAACCAAGAATGTGACCCCTTTCTCAGACCATCCCATCTTTAAGCTCTACATTGTCTCATGAATCTGCAGCAGCTTCATGGCTGCACTTTATCGCGGAAATTGGAAGCAGAAATACTCTTTTCTTCTTATGGCCAATCCAGGAAGTAAAGACGAACCGAAATAGATTTGCAATAATGACTGCATCAAGACTACACTCGGGAGATTGGCGAGAAAGGAGGGTTTGGCAAGTAGGATTGAAGAGCAGGCACAGCTTCTTTCACAAACTTAGGAACTTTCTTATCTTGTTCCTCTGTTACTGCTTCAACTAGGAGCTGAACATCATCATCATTATCAATCAGCATTTTCAACGAGTTGCTATGTGAGACCTGTTGTACTACATTCTCGCCATTTCTGTAACTATCTGAGACTTCTGTGTTATGTAATATGGCAACACAGATGGAGAATGCTTGTAGCATTGATAACTGTGCGTGGAAATGAACATCGTATTGTCCTTCCTCAGCAAAAGACATGTACAATGCTGGTATATGCTCTTTAGCACCCTACAATACGAAGGCAGATGTGAGGAGTGTTCAATAAAGCAGTATCAAGACAACAACACTTGTGTTTGGTTTGAGGAAAGATGTAATATTTACCTGGACAAAGAGTTGCAAAGGATGCTTATTGTCTACAAGGGGCTGATCAATGGAACATGAGGTACTTGGATTTCCAAAAACCATTAGTGGGCAAGACATGTCCCAACCACCACAGTCACAACCACCACCTGACCTCCATCGCTGAATCAAAGGCGAAGGACAAGAGTTTTCGGTAGTTGGTAACCCGTGGTTTCCCTTTGGGATTACAACTTTCAATGTTTCTGAACTTTTGTTGCCAAACAACTCTTTTTCCTCCTCAATTGGAGCAAGACCAAGAAGATTAGTTTTCTCCATCAACCTTTTGTCATCTCTTTTGTACTTTAAGCTTTCTCTTTTCTCAATTGTGTCTTGAATAATAATAGCCGCGATCTCAAGGTCAGGATGCAAATCTGTAGCTGACCACGGGTTTGTTCCATTTGACGCCTCAAGATCATAGCTTTGAGATGTTCTTTTCGGCTGAGATTTTTGCTTCATTGTATCGGAAGCATCCCCGGTCATTGAGTTGTTTCTTAACTCTGAGTCTGGTTTAGCAGAGTTTTTAGAGGCAGTACTAATCATATCAAGTGGTAGTGATTGATCTTCCTTTGCGGAGACACTTCGTCTTGCTTGTGCAATATCATACAAAACAAACTCATTTACCATCAAAGTTTCTGGAGCTTGTCCCTTTTTTCTTACTTCTGAACACATGTTACAAGTAACTTGCATCTGAGCCACAAGCAAAGATTCTTTATTAACATCACTCAAACCCCGCACACTAGCACTGCTCCTCTTCCTGCTTCCAGAAGATGAAAATGTATACACCCAATTAGAACCATTTTCAGATTTCAGCGCCTTTGCAGCGTAAACATCCTCAAGAGAATCTGACACAAGCTGAAAAACCGGCAATCCATGTTTGTTTTCCATCTTGAGACGGCAATGCAGATGAACCGGGGAAGATTTCAGAACCGAAGTATAATCTTTACTGACAACTAGAGGAGGACAAAGATTTGATCTTTTATGAACATTTGAGTAGTCACTCAACATAGATTTGCAACGCTCATTGTTCTTCCCCAGCTTTTCTGTACATTGATCACCTGATTCTCCTTTATAACCAAGAGGACTTCTCATCGATTTTGACTTAACAAATGGATCAAACATTTTCCTAACTCTTGAGCTGTCCTTATTGCAACTGGTTTCTGATGAGTCTACCTTTGAAGAATGTGGCTTAGGCAATCTGATTCTTCGGTCATTACATTCGTTTGAGGGACCAGCTGCATCATCATCTGAGTCCAACACCGGCGCTCTATCTTTAATACCTGACTTCAAACAAATGTCAATGAAGTTAGGTTCACCTGATGACTTCTGTTCATCTAAAACAGTCTTGTGCAATCTTTTCTCTGTACTTCCCTTTCTCGAAGAATCAACAACTCTAAAGGACAACTCTAAAGGAGAAAGAAGCATCACTACTACGAGACAACTCAAGTTTCGCCATTGTATCTTTACGCCCCTGCGGGTCTCTAAGTTCTTTGAACATCTCATTGGACCTTTGATACACAGAACCTCGCCTTAGCTCCATTGTATCACCCATTGCAAGAGGTTTTGAAGGAAAATTCTTACAAGATGTGCTACGGTAGCGCCTGAAGCTTATCTCGGTGAACCCTTCTTTGACTCTCAGTATCTCATCTCTACGAGGCGGCTTCAGTCTTGTACTTCTCTTTACTGTTTCAGTAAGAGGACAAGGAGGAGGAAGAACACTATTGGGACTTTGTTCCATATCAATTCCTTTACCAAATTCCATTACAATCACCACATCGTCACACCTGAAAAAAAAAACATTGCAATTCAGGGAAAATGTTAAGTCTTCTTAAATCAAAACACTTCATGAAACATATAGGCCTTAAAACTATGTTTAATCCAAAAGTCAAAAATCTTTAGTACTTGAAAAAAAAAAAAAAAAAAAAAAAAAAAAAACTAAAATTTATCAAAAGGATACTTAGCAGACTCTCTTCTATATGATAGTAACATATTAGATATAATATGGAGACAATTCAAGAGAGAAAATATAGAATAATCTTCTTCTATATATATGATTTGGAAAACTCACTCAAAAAC
The DNA here is from genome assembly GCA_036630335.1 of Physaria fendleri. Classification (NCBI taxonomy): domain Eukaryota; kingdom Viridiplantae; phylum Streptophyta; class Magnoliopsida; order Brassicales; family Brassicaceae; genus Physaria; species Physaria fendleri. The sequence goes on along the minus strand of CM071721.1, from coordinate 4,923,091 downwards.
CAAATTTCTCGATCTCTTAATCTAATTGTCTTATGGAACATCTCTCCATAGACTCTAATTTATAGAACTATCATACTCTTTAACTCTAGTAAATTTCCTTTTCTACTTAACAAGAAAACTAACATAATTAAATAAGTAAAACTAACTTATTTCTTCTTACTTAATATTGCTATTTCCTAATTCAATATTGGAAATTATCCAAAATCTTAAACACTGTAAATAGATCCAAAGATGTCAATGTCATAAGTTTCATAAGGATTCAACAAGAATGAGTATTTGATCCTATACAGTCTGTACCATTTACACTACAATTTAAGCTCCAAAAACACAAACTATACATGCAAAATTAATGCTCTTTGATTATGTAGATCTCATTTATAGACTGATACAGGAATTACAGACAGAACAAAACCCCAGTTAGCTTTATAAGAGTGTCAAAATGAAGCTAGAAACCAGAAACAACCCAAAATAGTGGTCAAAATAACAACACCAAAGAAAAGAATCAGATAGCTACAACACTGGCATTAAGCAAAAGAAGCAAAAAAGAGGTCATTTTTATTTTTATTTCACAGAGAAAAGAAAAAGAGATCTAAGAGATGAAGATAGCGACAGGGAATAAAAAAACAAAAGCATACCCAACTTAGAGTACGAATCAGAATGTGTTAATCTCGAACATTTCTTCATGAAGAAGAAGAAGAAGATGAAGAAGAAGAGATTACAACACTTTGATGGTGGTAATAAGATAAACCGATCATGTTCTTTGCAATGTAAACAAAAAGACCATCAAGGCATCATTTTGTTTCTTTCTTCTCTCCTCTACTGTGCAAAACTCTTTCTCTATCTCTCTCACACTGTACTTTTGCTTTAGCTTTTTTGTTTTCTGTTTCTTTTCTCACTTCTCCTATCAAACACAAGTTCTTTTCACTTCGATGGAGTGTTGTGTCCTAAGACAATCTTACCCCTTTTTAGAAACTTGTCACCAACATATTAATAAGGGTAATTTAGTCATTAAGAGTGATTAATAAAATATGATTACTTGTTTCTAGGGAAGCTCATGTGGGATTCCTATCCCTAATTAACATCTACCTCCGACTCTATTGTATTGTGTGTCCTCCACCATCAAATTTTTATTATTTTATTTCAAAAAAAAAAAACAAGAGTTGATAAAAATAATAGTGGTGTGATTTATTGGTGGTGTATTTAAGTCAGGTTTAAAATATTTAATACGTATTCCTAATAACTAATATGAGCCGCATCGTAGTTGGGAAGACCCACTTTTGACCAAACTTTCAAACCTTTAAAACATTTTGGTCCAAATTGCTAAATGACAACAAAAATTAAATAATTGTATAGGGATTTGAGCAAACCGTAATTTTGGTTTTCTATTTCAAACCGGTTACATAGCAATTTTGATTTCTGTTTAGATTCCTTCACAACACAACATATAGACAAAACCTGCTCGAGTCCACTTACTTTTGAACTAAGCTTGAAGTGAGTAAAACTGGAGAGTTTTAGTAATAAACACTTCAGATATGAAGTAACCATTATCTTCAACGAGGAACCATGTCACTCATTGATGAATCATTGATTGAAACAGGAATAGATTTAATCTGAGCTTGAAACATCTCCATTCCTTCGTATACTGGTGACTTAGGCACTGGTAAAGTTATGGAGTTACTTGTGAGCATCAAGATGATTGTCTTTAAATCTGGACGCTCATCTGGATCCATTTGAACACATAGTAGCCCGATATGGATGCATCTGATAACTTCATCACTCTGATAGTTCTTCTTGAGTTCTGAATCCACAACCTCTAGTGGTGATCCATTTTTCCAGTGCCTCCAAACCTGCCACAATGATCGATTCAATAACAGTCAAAACCTTACTCAAAGTTACAGAAATTCTAAAGTTTAGATCTTTATGCTCTCACATGTGTAACCAAGTTCTTTCCTGAAGCATCAGTTTCATGGAAGTTACTGTTTCTTTTTCCACTTATAATCTCTAGAACCAAGACTCCATAGCTGTAGACATCAGACTTCGTCGAGAATTGGCCATGCATCAAATACTCTGGAGATATGTAGCCACTAGACAGATATAAAAATGTCTTGAGTATACCAGCGACATAAAGGGTAATCAAAACTTTAGAGATTAATAGGCAATAAAGGGGGAAAAGAGTATTTACTAGGTTCCAACTACTCTTTTTGTATCAGCTCGTGATTGATCTACTCTCAAAATCCTTGCCATGCCAAAATCTGCAACCTTGGGTTCCATTTCAGCATCTAAGAGGATGTTACTAGCCTTGAGGTCACGGTGTATGATTTTGAGAGGTGAGTCATGATGAAGATATAGAATTCCTCTAGCAGTCCCAACAATAATCTTGTACCGTTTAGCCCAATCCAGCTGGCCTTGCTTTGTAGGTTCTGTAAAAGTCAATTATCCCAAATAATTTTCAAGAAGTTGAACACAAAAATCAATAGAATTTCAAAGATATGCACCCTGTTATATTACCAAACAAGAACTGGTCGAGGCTTTTGTTGGGTACATATTCGTAGACGAGTATCTTTTCTTCTCCTTCCATACAGAAACCGAGAACTCCAACCAAATTTCTGTGCTGAAGCTTTGCCACGAGACTAGACTCATTCTTGAACTCTTGCACACCTTGTGCTGATTCTTTTGATAGCCTCTTCACTGCAACTTCTGAACCATCCTGAAGTAAACCCTAAAGATAATATGGAGTAGATAGAATTTAGATCAAAAGAAGATAGTTCAAAACATATAACAAATTTGAAATTATAGCTAACCTTGAAAACTTCTCCAAATCCACCTCGACCTAGCATGTTGCTCTTTGAAAATCTAGAAGTTGCAGCCTGAAGTGTCCTCAGATCATATTGCCGAATAATCTCTGCAACACGAAATTTTGTGGTATTATTCCACGCAGCGTAAGGATAACACAAACAGTTTGAAAACGTAGTGATAGTTCTTAGCCTAATCACCAAAACTCAATATATTCAACAAAGCATTTTGTAAGTTCTACCAATTAATAATTGACTAGCTAATAAAATATCGAACCGGGAGAGAAGTTGAACTAAGTAATTAGGTATCTTTTTCTATTCAAAATCTACCCCAAATCAGTCTGCCTTAAAAGAGTTTTTGTAAAGTTTTGTGCCTAAATGCCAGTACATCTTCATAGGACATGGCGCAAACCAATTTAAACTAAAATATGCTTCCCAGCTCACTCAACTCACACTAGCAACCTCTAGTCAAATCCCAAAAATCTTTACCAGTAAAACTATTGACTTCTGGTAGTCTGCCGTAATATTGATGAAATCAAAAAAGAAATAGTGAGGAAAATAAGAATCAACTTACTTGGAGGATCAGGTGGTGGGTTAGACTTTCTCCTACTGAAAACAAGTGCAAGTACTACAACAAATAATATCAAGGAGAGAACGACGACGAGAACAATAGCTGCAACAAAGAATGCCTTTCGGATTTTGTTGCTACTTGCATCTGGTATTTGTAAGGATGAAAAGATATCAAGATTCAGTGATTGCATCTGTTCCTAATCTTCTTTAAAATATTCAGAGTAATTATGAATTCAGAAAGTTATTTCATTAATATTGTTTTGCAGTTGGAGTTGGAGATCTCACCAGCAGTATCAAAAGCTCCACTGAAGGGTTGCATATCCCACCGGAAAAAACAGTATGGCCATGCAATAATTCCTCCTTGCTTTCCACGCCCATCAGGTTTTTGTTGTTGTTCAAGACTCTTATCAAGACATTTTCCACAAAGAATATAAGATAGATCTGGAGTGCATTGCATTAACGCGCGTAAAGTCTGGAAAGGTGTCAAGACTTCTGTACGGGTTGCATAGTATTTACGGTTAGATAATGGTTTCTTGTTTTCCCTAGCAGCATCACCCTTTAACCAGTTAACATATGGAAACCATTTTGCGTCCTCAAAGTTTGCCTCATTTGTCTTGATATCCACAGTACTGTACTCCTCGTAAACCGGGTGCATCTTGGGCTCCTCCAATACGGACGGTCCAAAAAAGCGATAATTAGAATAACGTGCAAAACAAAGCGCGTTATAAGTTGACCGCCAGGTATACGATTCTATCTGGTTAGGACAAATCTTTAACTCCTCAGTCGCGGCTATCATACAATTGGTGCAACCAGTTGGTTCACTATCTGTGATGCACATCCCCATTGCGTAAACAGTATCATGATCTTGGCCGATGGAACCATTGTAGAAGAAGTTTGGGGCCCTCACATTAGAAACAAGAGATGACAGGATTTGCTGACTGTTAGATTTATAAAGAACACTGGATTCATCCATAGTGTCATTGTTGCATAATGGTGTAAAAGCAACAACATTTATGCTAATGAGACTAAACAAGAAGATCAATAAGAAAATCTTCTTGGCCATTCTCATGTTTAAACAATGCTTTTGGTTTTGGTATATGCATATCTCTACACATTGGTATCAGTTTAATAGGAACCGAGTTCTCTCTACAAGTTGACAAACCACAATGTCTATGGCAATATAAAAGCTAAGTCAAAGCATAGACAAAATCAGAGAGCCAATCATGGCAAGTAGCTGATGTTGTTTTATCTTTATAAAACTAATGGTTTGAAGTTTCAAACATGTTCATGATGTGAGATGCACTCATGCACCAGACAATGTTTGTTGAATTTATCTCCTAAACTTAGACAATGAAGCAGACTGATACAAATAGCCAATATGAGTAATACTAACAAGAAAAGTCGGTAAAATTCATATAGCCATTAGCTTTATAATAACAATACTTTGATACCTTCAATAGCATTCTTAATAATTTTTTAACCAAATTGAGAAATCTAGAGAACCTAAATTAGTAAGACTTTGACACCTTCAATAGATTTCTTATTACCTTCTAAGCACAACTAATAATACAAACCATCTTTAACCTGAGACATTGTTGACAAATCATCCAACTTGAATAAACAAACAACAATATCATCCTTGATGTTCACTTTTTCAAACCCACAAACAAACACTTAAAGAACCCTAAATTTTGAATCCCTAACGACACCAAAATCAGGCTTAGATCAAAATCTGATAATAACCCAAACAATGTGTAAAACAAAAATGAGTCAAAGATTAAAGATTTACCTCTGGGGTATTTCCAAATAGGTGAATTGTAAGACGCATTTCAAAATTGGAAGCTCTACGAGAACTGATTCTAATGGACCAAGCCAGCGAGGTAACAGAAATCAAACCGGTTTTATGTATTACCGGTTTAGTATATTACCGGTTTAGCGTATTACCGGTTTTTATTTTAGACAAAACAATTAACTATAGAATCATCAAAATTCAAACAAAAGATTTATAATCATCTTCTTCACCGAGGCTCCAAATCTGTAAAATGATCCATCATTGATAGAAGAAGGAACAAGTTTTCCAAACGAACTCGAGCCCTGGGCTTTTGGATCTCGGTCGCGGCTACTTTGAAAGAAAAAACCAGGTGAACGAGGCACTTGTAAAGTGATTGTACTATTAGTGAACATCAATATAATGGTAGACATCACAGGACGCTTTTCAGGATCTTCTTGAACACATAAAAGTGTTATATGAATGCATCTTATAACTTCATCGTTCTGATAAATCCCTTTCCAAGAGTTCTAAAGCAGAACCTTTCCTCCATTGTCGCCAAGCCTAGCATCATTAGTATATGAACTTATCATTAAACAGTCTATAATATTTGATCATAGTTGTAAAGGGACAAAGCATATACTAACATGTGTTACTAAACTGCTAGCAGATCCATCTGTTTGATAGAAGTTACTATTCATCTTGCCACTTATAATCTCAAGTACCAAAACTCCAAAGCTATAACCATCAGATTTCATTGAAAATTGACCGTGCATCACATACTCGGGAGCCATGTAACCACTGTATAAGACAAACAGAACAAAATGAGACTTGTGTTACTATGTAAAAGCTATGTATCAAAATGACAATCACTTACAAGATTCCAGCTATCTTGCTAGTATTGGCTCGAGTTTGTTCTGTCCCGAAAATCCTTGCTGTTCCAAAATCCGCTATTTTCGGGTGCATACATCATCTAAAAGAATGTTGCTCGCTTTGAGGTCACGATGTATGATTGTAAGACGTGAATCTTGATGAAGATATAGAATCCCTCGAGCAATCCCTCCATTGATATTGTACCTTATTCTCTAATCTAGCTGCCCTCGTTTTGTCTGGTCTGCACATTGGATATTGTGTTAGCGATACAATACATCCATGTTTCAAGAATGAACCGAAGAGGAAATAATCAAGACTCTTGTTGGGAACAAACTCGTAGACAAGTATCTGTTCATTTCCTTCCAAGCAAACCCCAAGAAGCCTAACAAGATTCCTAAAAATGAAGCTTGGCTACAAGCACAACCTCATTCTTTAACTCTTGTGTGCCTTGTCCTGAATTTTTTTATAGTCTCTTTACTGCAACTTCAGTTCCATTTGATAATGTTCCCTATAATTATGCACCAGTATTTAGCTTCCATGAGAAAACCAGTTAGTCATAGATATATAAAAAGCCAAAGTATAGCTATGTTTCATCATCTAAACTTCTTCGACCAAGAAAGAATGTAAATTTTTGTGGATTAAAGGTGCCAATACTGTAACTCAGTCTTTTCACTTACTTTGGTGGCCTTGTCGTTTTTAGAAACTGGCTTGAAAGGACAAGCTGGAGGAAATCTTGCTGGCTTCCTGTACTCCCATCCGAGCCATGAGTATACTTTTTTAAGCACAAACATACAAAACTCACCAAGTCAACAAAATGATTCACTTAAGCATGACCTCAAGCAGATAACAAAAGTAATAGCTACATTGTTTATCACTTCTTCAAGAACGGATTATGGTAATGCGTTCGTGCTTATCCTGATTATTAGAAATGTGCTAAATTAGTTATGGAGGAATGAATAGTTTCAAAGTATGAAATAATCCGAAGTTAATTTAACCAATGTCAAATTACAAGAACGAATCTACAGTAGAATTAATGAGAAGAGAGTTAAACCATTGAACTCAAAAGTAATTACAAGAACTACTTAATCAATGATTGACATTCAATAAAAGATTTGGTCTCTGCCACGAAACGAAGAATCTGATCTTTGGACAAAAACCCGTATTGCGGTTCATCCTCTGGTGCTGCTGGAAGATTCAGGTCTAATAGAAGCATTTTCTTTGGCTTTTCAGATTCTTCATCATGATGAGTTGATATTGCGTTTGTTAAACCTCTATGGATTCTCATATGTCCTCCTAAGGCTTGTCCTGAAGGTAGCACAGCCTTGCAGATCCAACATTCATATCTTTTCTTGCTACCATCACTATTAGTCAAGCTTCTTACGGCTCCAGCTGCGTCCTCCGTTTCAACGGCAGACGCGATTTTGAAAATGCTTTCTTCGAGTTTTAGCTTCTTGTGGCTACCCCTGTGGCCTCCTAGCGCTTGGTATGAGTTGAAACTTTTACCACACGTTTTGCATTTGTAAGCACCTGCAAGCTCTAACCCTAAAGAACCCACTTGTTCCTTGTCGCTCTTTTCTGTTTGTCCTTGCGACAATAGCATCAGACAATTCGCCATGTCTTCATCAGAATCCGTAGATTCTCGAGCTTCAACTTCACCACCTGCAACTTCTTCTTCTCTTGCCTCCATTGATACAACTGCACCGTTCATAAAAGGAGACACAGAACGCTTGCGTTTGCTTCGTTTGCCCTTACTTAGGAACACAAGACCCGATTGTTCTCCACTCTCCTCATGAACACTTGACATGATCTTCGGTTTCTGTATTCAAGAACTCAAGAGAGGTATATGTAAGAGTGTTTGGTTGGTTTGGTTTATATAGGATGAGAAAATAAACAAACCCCATAATAACTTGTTGGTGAAGGATACCTTTTTGGAAGTATTGTTTGCAAGCCTGGAACCACTTGTTCTTCTCATCTTTTTTTTTTGTTAATATTGTTCTTCTTATCTTGTTTTAATTATTTTAATTATTATTATTTTTTTTTTTTTGTTAACTTGTGTTATGAATCATATTTAATTTGATTAATATTTTGTAAATTAAATACCATAAACATTTTTACAATTTCCATATATACACATATTAGTTGGTAACAAAAATGTGGTGAAACTGTCAACACACTATTCTTAGAAGTTAGAAGATTTCTTTCTATTCTGAAATTAAAATTTTTTAAAATTTCTTTTTATGTTACAAGAAGAGTGTCATCTTACAACTTGAGTGAATATTAATTTGACTAATATTAGGTAAATTAGATACCATAATCATTTTTTACAGATTCCATGTATGTACATATTAGCTGTAACAAATGTGGAGTAATTGCCAGCACATTAATTTTATAGATTTGTTCATTTGTTTCTATTATCAAATTAAATTTTAATTAGTAGAATTTATTATAAGCAAAATATAGTAAAAAGGAAAAAAAAATTTGCAAAACAAGAAAAAAAAATATAAGCAAAATATATGATTTTTATTAATATAGCTATTAAATATAAGAGTAGTATTTAGCTATTAAATAAAATATATATATTTATATATCTAGAATTTACTTATCAAGTAATATAAAAATGATTAAGTTTTACTTCTTAATTAACATAAGAAAAATATAAAATATAACAATGATTACTAGATTAATAACAAAATGCTAGAGTTTCACTTGTACAATAGCACATATTTGTTATATTGATGGTTGAAATGCAAACGCTGCTATTATCTGCAATAATATAACATCAAGATAAACCAAACACATGAAACTAAGAACAGTTCTCATTTCTCTTTGTTTGCTTGGTGCGGTTAATAATTTGAATCTCCATTTTGATATTAGATTCACGTAGATGAAAACCAAAAGCAATCTTCAATTCGCTAGTCGAGCACTACGTTTCACTATTTGCGCAAGTCAATGAGACTGACTCCAGATTATTTTACACTAATTATTCTCTCTTTACTTTTAATATACTTTCTGCATAATTGTGTTAGGAAGATGTACATTTCTTAACATCTAACTATTAGTTTATTGTTTGTTTTCAGTACAAATATTAACTGATGTTGATCTATTAAAACGCCAAAAATAAAGAGATAGAGGAGCTCAGATCAAACAAATGGTTTTGATATTGTTTTCAGCATTATTATCCTAACTGTTATCTTATGATATTATTATTATGGATTAAATATCATCTTACCTACAGCTTCTCATTCCGACCATTCAGAAGATGAGAAATGCCTTACTGAGGATCATGACATTCTCATATATTCTACTAGATTTTTAATTATTTTAAAATTTTAAAATTTAAAATTAATTGAAAACTTAAAAAATTCATAAAAATAACAATATTTTTTGTTATTAATCTAGTAATCAATATAATGTTTTAAATTATACAATCATTGCAGTACAGCCCTATTCCAAAATAATTCAGTTTGAAAGTTATGTTTATTCATAGTTATTAACTTTTCTTTTTTCACTATTAACAAATGCGGGGATAGCTCAGTTGGGAGAGCGTCAGACTGAAGATCTGAAGGTCGCGTGTTCGATCCACTCAGTTGGGAGAGCGTCAGACTGAAGATCTGAAGGTCGCGTGTTCGATCCACGCTCACCGCATTAACTTTTTAAATAAAATTTAGTGACTAGTGACTAAATTTCGATCATAGTAGTAAATTTTCTTTTATAAAAAAATCGAAAACTTCGACATTAGTATGGATTGTCTCTTACATAGAAAATATGGGATATGATCATGTTATATTTGAGAATGACTCAGCCTCCTTAATTGAGATTGTTAAGCAACCAACACAATGACCACGTCTTCTTCCATACATATCAGAAATACAAAGCAAAGTATGTGAGAAAGAAGGAAAGATACGATTTACCAAGATAGATAAAAAAATCAACATGGCAGCAGACAAATTGACAAAGTACGTAAAAATTCTTTCTCTCTTTATTATGACTCTATAGACAATACGATCGTTTATGTCTACACCATTTTTGGATGACTCTATTTGATTACATTTTTATGGATTAATACATTTTGGTTATAAAAAAAAATGCTCCTGTCAATAAATTGGCAACATCTTAGTTGGGAAGACCCACTTTTGACCAACTTTCAAACTCTAAAACATTTTGGTGTAAAGGACAAAAAAAATAATTTTATAGGAATTTTAAATTAAAATTGACTCATTTAATACGTAACCAACCTTGTGAAATCCATTATTTTAGGATACGGGAATTGTAAAAAGTTCTATTGTCAATATATTAGTTTTATCCGTTTGTGTATACCTAAGTTGATTATGAACCGCGAAATCAAGAATAATTTTGACAATATGTAAACTCCAAATAGCTGATTGAATTTTTTTTGTCAATCATAGCTCCTCTTTGAGATTCTTGCTTCTACACTCTACAAAATAACCTCAACATCAGCACACACACCTGTTTCTTATGGTACACGCAACATGTCAGCTTCTTAGCTGATGGATTCAACAATTAGAAGAGTCATTTAAAAATCTGTACGTAGACTTTTTTCAAACAAGTCTCTAAATATGGTCCATGCTTACGTATCTTCTTCACTTATCTCATATATTTAACGCGTTTATTAAATACTTAAAAACAATTATCAGTTGACTCAACTACTTCTCTTGACGAAGTCAACATTCACAAATCAAATTTGGCTTTTATTTAGATTCAACTTCCAAGATCTGCAACAAAATATCTCAAAATGTCTCTTATCCATCTCTTATCAATCCTTTGGTTTATTATCTTTGGCTACATATCGGCACAAAAATGTGGAGAGACCATGTTTTTCAGACCAAATAGTACTTATGATACAAACCGTCGTCTCGTTCTTTCAACTCTTGCCTCCAACGTGAGTTCTCGAGACGGTTTCTACAACGTCTCGGTTGGTGAAGGCACTGGAAAGATATATGCTTTAGGCCTCTGTCTCCCAGGTATTGATCCAAAGGTCTGTTCAGATTGCATCAAGCCTGCAACTGTCGGTTTATTACAGAACTGTCCGAATCAGACCGACTCATGGGATTGGAGAGCGGACAAAACACTCTGTTTTGTCCGTTACTCCAACTACTCGTTTTTCGAAGAGATTAACCTAGAGCCGGTCCAAGCAGAATATTTAACTGCAGATGTCACTGGAGATGTTGCAGAATATAACAGAACATGGCAAGCGTTCATGGAACGTATGATATCTGCAGCTTCATCTTCATCTCCCGGGACACTTGCAGGCAGACATTATGCAGCAGATATAACTTCTTTGCCGGGTTTTCGGAGAATATACGTATTGATGCAGTGTATTCCAGGGATTTCTTCTGTGGATTGTGATGCTTGTCTTCAAGCAAATGTTCGTTCGTACCAAGGTTGTTGTGGTGGGAAGCAAGGAGGTAGTATTAGGAGACCTGTTTGCTTTTTTCGGTTTGATCCTTATCCGTTTCTCGATGCTTTCGATAACTTATCATCGTCCCCTCCTCCTGAAAGTTCTAAGGATCCCACAGCGTCTCCTCCTCCTCCTCCAGATGGCAAAAAGATTTCTACAGGAGTTATACTGGCGATTGTCATCTCTGCGGTTATATTTGTGGTTCTGTTAGTTCTTGGATTGATTATTTTGAAGAGAAGACAATCATATAAAGCATTAATGCTTGAAAGTGAGTCACTTTTACCTTTTTTGGCATTTGGAAACAGAGTATATTCTCATGTCACCATACATTTATTGTTGCAGCTAATGATGATATTACAAGTCCACAATCTCTACAACTTGATTTCAAGACAATTGCAATGGCAACTGATAATTTTTCTGCGAATAACAAAGTTGGTCAAGGTGGATTTGGTGAAGTTTACAAGGTATATATAATATACTTTAGGTTATATCTATGACTACTTGTTTTTTTCTGATGGAAGCTAAAAACTGGTGGATAATTGTAGGGGACATTACCAAATGGAACTGAAATTGCAGTTAAGAGACTATCAAAAAATTCAGGACAAGGCACACAAGAGTTTAAGAACGAGGTTGTTCTTGTGGCAAAGCTTCAACATAGGAATCTTGTTAGGCTTCTTGGGTTTTGCTTGGAAGGAAATGAACAGATACTTGTATACGAGTTTGTTACCAACAAGAGTCTTGATTACTTCCTCTTCGGTTCGTTTCGAATGCCTATCCATTCTTGAAAGACATATAGATTTGTTGTTAACATAATATAGAATGTGCAGACCAAACAAAACGAGGACAGCTAGATTGGAGAATAAGGTACAATATCATTGGAGGGATTGCTCGAGGGATTTTATATCTTCATCAAGATTCACGTCTTACAATCATACATCGTGATCTCAAAGCGAGCAACATTCTTCTAGATGATGATATGAACCCGAAAATAGCGGATTTTGGTATGGCTAGGATTTTTGGAATGGAGCAGACTCTAGCCAATACTAGCAAGATAGCTGGAACCTTGTAAGTGATTGTCATTTTGATACATAGCTTTTACATAGTAAACACAAGTCTCATTTTGTCCTGTTTGTCTTATCCAGTGGTTACATGGCTCCCGAGTATGTGATGCACGGTCAATTTTCCATGAAATCTGATGTCTATAGCTTTGGAGTTTTGGTACTTGAGATCATAAGTGGCAAGATGAACAGTAACTTCCATCAAACAGATGGATCAGCTAGCAGTTTAGTAACACATGTTAGTATATGTTTTGTCCCTTTACAACTATAACCAAAGATAACTAACTGTTTACTAATAAGTTCATACACTAATGATGTTAGGCTTGGAGGCTATGGAGGAGTGGCTCAGCTTTAGAACTCTTGGACTCGACTCTCGAAGGGATTTATCAAAACGATGAAGTTATAAGATGCATCCATATCGCGCTTCTATGTGTGCAAGAAGATCCTCGAGATCGTCCAATGATGTCTACAATTATATTGATGCTAACTAGTAGCACAATCACTTTACAAGTGCCTCGTTCACCTGGATTTTTCTTCCAAAGTAGCCGCGATCCAGAGGGCTCGAGTTCGTTTGAAAACCCGGTTCCTTACTCTATCGATGATGGATCGATTACAGATTTGGAACCTCGTTGAAGGTGATGATTGTAAAGTCTTTTGTTTGAATTTTGATGATTCTATAGTAGTATAGTTCCTTGTGTGTTATGTTTACTGCTAAAAACAGAGGTTCTAAAACAAAAACCGGTAATTTTTTTGGATAAAGATGTAAACTCTATTGAGAAATATAAAGGATCTGTTGAAGCCTTAGTACAATTCAGTTAATCCCAAAAAAAGAGAAAAAAAAATTAATTGAATCTAGTTGGTACAATGCATGCGAAGAATGAGATCATTCACTTCAGAACCAAACTGATAGCAGTCCTGTGAATTTTGGGTGGTTACTGTGAAGAAAAGATCCCACCTCGGATAAATGTGAAGGGACAAAGCAATATATAAAAGATATGGTCCGATATATAGCATAATCGATCTGATCCGAAGTCGGATTGACGACAGATTAATGGTTATATGGACGAGTATATCGAGGTAGAGTGTGAAGAACGAGATTAGTTGGTTTTGAGTAGAAAGTCCATAAACCTTAATAACATCTAGCGATCAAGAAGTCGGATTAAATTACGTTATTCTCATTAATTTATTTTATTTTTCCCTTAAATGATTAAACCGGTTGTTTTTTAAAAAATAATAATCTAGTACTAATTACACTAACCAAATTATTCACCACTGCTATGTCATGGCTCTCACCTTTTTCAAACATAGGAATTGCTTGGATATACTACTCCCCACAAAACATAAAGCTCATTTCTGCCCAAGAATCTCTACCTGCAACAGCAAATTCCACTGAAGCGGAAGCCATGGCCATTCTCGAAGCGTGTATACAGCTCAGAAAATTTGCAAAACCAGATACAACCATTCTCTCCGACGCCAACCGAGTTGTCTCGGCAATAAATAGAAGGCTCATCAGTTTAACCTCACAAACCCCACCCGAAATCCTGCAAAGCTCCTCAAGCATCTCCGCTATTGAAGAAATCTACCAAATCGCAAAAATCCTGCAAAGCTCCTCAAGCATCTCCGCTATTGAAGAAATCTACCAAATCGCAACATCAATTAACCCATCTCTAAAATTCAAATTCATCCGACGATCCCTAAATAGCGAAGACGACAAATTGGGAAAGGAAGCTAGAAGGCTCTCAAAACATTACACAATCTCTTGACTCTGAAAATGCTATACCAATTTATCCTTACGGCAAAAAATTTGTCCCCAATTTATTGTAACTTTAAACATATTGAAACCCCTAAAATAAATAAAATAACAATTTATCGGCCAAAAAAAAACCAAATTATTCACCTGCTAAAATCGGAAAATCTCTGCGCAATTAGTCTCTCGGCTAGCTAATTCCCAAGATTTCATGCGGGTTTTTCCGATTCCATTAATCTCACATGTGAGAGGATTGATTCGAAGAGCACCCTCTTCGCGATTCTACGTGGTTTCTCCACTTGCCCAGAAGAACTTTACAGTCTCAGTCTCTAAGCAAGTGAAAGAAGGTAACTTTGATTGTAATGTAATGGAGTTTAATGAAATTGGGGTTCTTCGAGTTTTAAATAGTATGAAAGATGACCCTTATCTTGCTTTGTCGTTTCTGAAACGAATTGAAGGCAATGGGGCTTTGCCTAGTGTTGTAGCTTATGCAGCTGTTATTAAAATCCTTTGTAGTTGGGGTTTGAATCAGAAGTTGGATCCTTTGTTGGTGGAACTCATTAGAAGAGGAGATAAAGGACGCTGTTTCACTTTCATGGATTTGTTAAAGGCCATTGTAGAATTGGAAGTGTCATTTGTGGTGTTGACCAAGGTCTCCTCTGCATTGGTTAGAGCCTATGCTAATCTTCAAATGTTTGAAGAATCTGTTGATATTTTCTTCCAGTCTTATTATTACCTTGGCCGTGCTCCGGATATAAAAGCACTGAATTTTTTGATGCATTGTATGATTGTTTCTGGGAGAACTGATATGGTGGTTGGTGTTTTCTGGGAAATAGAGCGGCTGGGGTTGGATGTGGATGCACTGACGTATGTGCTTGTGGTTCAAGCATTGTGTAGGAATGAGGATACAGAAGGAGTAGAGATGCTTCTTAGTAGACTGTTGAACTCAGAGACAAGGAATCCTTGCGGGTTTCGGGTTTTATATTGATTTCATTGAAGGACTATGTTTAAACCAGATGACAGGTATAGCTTATATTTTACTCCAACCCTTGAGGAACATTGAAGGACTATGTTTAAACCAGATGACAGGTATAGCTTATATTTTACTCCAACCCTTGAGGAATGCAAATATTTTGGTGGATAAAAGGGATCTTGGAATTGTATATCGCAAAGTGGTTCAGGGTTTATGTCATGAGATGAAAATAGAAGATGCTGAAACCGCAGTTCTTGACATGGAGGAACTTGGGCTTGATCAAGATGTGTATGTTTACTCGGCGATAATTGAGGTACATCGCAAGAATATGAATATACCTAAAGCCTTAGATATTTTTAACAGAATGGTGGAGAAAAGATTAAGAATAAATTGTGTGATTGCAAGCTCAATTCTTCAGTGCTGTTGTCAGATGGAAAAGTTCTCGGAAGCTTATGATCTGTTCAAAGAGTTTAGAGAGATGAACATTCTTGATAGGGTTTGCTACAATGTTGCATTTGACGCTTTGGGAAAGCTTGGCAAAGTAGAAGAAGCTATTGAGTTGTTCCGAGAAATGAAGGATCAAGGAATAGCTCCCGATGTCATCAACTACACGACTTTGATAGGTGGTTGCTGTCAACAAGGTAAATGTCTTGATGCCTTTGATTTGATGATTGAAATGGACCGAGAAGGAAAACCACCTGATATTGTTATATATAATGTGCTTGCTGGTGGATTGGCTAGGAATGGTCTTGCAAAAGAAGCACTTGAAACTCTGAAACTGATGGAAGCTCGGGGGATTAAGCCCACTTATGTTACACACAACGTGGTCATTGAAGGCCTGATTGGTGCAGGGAAACTAGACGAAGCTAAAGCATTCTATGAGAGTTTGGAACATAAATCTCGGGACACCGATGCAAGTATGGTGAAAGCCTATTGTGAAGCTGGCTGTCTTGATCAGGCCTTTGAACGATTCATTAGACTTGAATTTCCTCTGCCCAAGAATATATATTTTACTCTATTAACTAGTCTTTGCTCCAAGAAGGATTATATCAGCAAAGCTGAAGACTTACTGGATAGAATGTGGGAACTTGGAGTCGAGCCTCACAAGAGCATGTATGGAAAGTTAATTGGTGCTTGGTGTCGAGTTAATAATGTGAGAAAAGCTCAGCAGGTGTTTGATATTTTGGTTACTAAAGAGATTATCCCTGACTTATTCACGTACACAATCATGATTAACACCTATTGCCAGTTAAAAGAGCTGAAGCAAGCCTATGCTCTTTTTCAAGACATGAAGAGGAGAAATGTCAAACCTGATGTGGTAACATACACTGTTTTACTCAAAAGCTATCCAGAGTTAAACATGAAGAGGGAAATGGAAGCCTTCGATGTTAAACCAGACGTTGTCTACTACACAGTCATGATTAACAGATATTGCCACTTAAAAGTCCCGAAGAAAGCCTATGCTCTTTTCAAAGACATGAAGAGGAGAGAGATTGTACCTGATGTGGTAACATACACAGTTTTGCTCAATAACAATCCAGAAGTAGATCTTACAATGGAAATGGAAGTCTTTAATATTAAACCAGACGTTTTCTACTACACAGTTTTGATTGATTGGCAGTGCAAGATGGGGAATCTTAGAGAGGCGAAAAGAATCTTTGATCAAATGATTGAAAATGGGGTGGATCCTGATGCTGCACCTTACACAGCACTAATAGCTGGCTGTTGTAAGATGGGACATCTTAAAGAGGCGTTAATGATCTTCGATCTAATGATTGAAAGTGGATTAAAGCCTGATATTGTGTCTTACAAAACGTTAAGAGCTGGTTTTCGTAAGAATGGATATGTACTCAAGAAGGTCACACTTATGAAAGAGATGTTGGAAAAAGGGATTAAGGTTACTGAAGCTTCCATGTCTGCAGTAAACTATACTAAATCAAAGACCAAGAGACTCCAATGATGATGATAAATAACCATTTAAATGGTTAAGTGAGGATGTAACAGCACAGTTATAGGTCTTGAAGCTTGTCTTATGGAGTTCTTAAGTATTATATATTTGGAATACATAAAAAAGTAAAGTGTAGTATAGTAACCAGCCTTGTAAACGTGTTCGAAACTGTAAATTGAAGAAGATGTGGAATGAAGCATGTTTGATGAATCTTTGTATTTAATTTAAAAAAAAAAAAACAAATTATTCATATAGTTCTATAAACTCCAAACAGCTGATTGATTTTTTTTTTTTTTTTCAATCACTATTGAACAGCTGATTGATTTTTTTTTTTTTTTTCAATCACTATTGTCACTCCTTTAGATTCTTGCTTATGTAGTCTACAAAATAACCTCAACATTAGCACATACCTGTTTCTTATGATACACGCAACATGTCATCTTCTTATATACTTCATAAAACAAGTTTCTAGATATGTTCCATGTTTACGTATCTTTCCTTACCTCATATAGTTGACGCGTTTATTAACCCCAAAGACTTTACATCGAGTTGATTTGTATAAAGCTTGACTCAACTACTTCAAACGAAAATTCTCTCTTGACGAAGTCAACATTTACAAATATAATTTGGGCATTATTTAATTCAACTTCCAAGATCTGCAACAAATATCTCAAAATGAACCATCTCTTATCAATAATTTGTTTTATTATCTTTGTCTTTAGCTTTGGCTACGGCTCTGCACAAAAATGTGGAGAGAATATGTTTTTCAGACCAAAAGATGCTTACGATACAAACCGTCGTCTCGTTCTTCCAACTCTTGCATCCAACGTCAGTTCACGAGACGGTTTTGAAAAAACGAATGGATCTAAAGAGATAACCAAAGATATATTCCACACACAAAGTACCCTTTATTA
>CM071721.1:4873719-4884994 GCA_036630335.1 Physaria fendleri | reverse complement strand
TGTATATCTTGGATCAGTAGCTGGATACACTTAAATTAAAAATGACTAAAAAGTACATTGTTTTTTTTAACATATTTGAACATAGATTTTTATTTATTTTTAATTTAACAACATTATTTATTAATTTTTCATGCCATATTTTTCAGTTTCATATTTTTTGGCGGGAAAATTACGTTATATCGTTTTTAGCGGAAAAATTTACGGTTTCCGTCATTTTTGGCGGAAAAATTACGTTTTCGTCATTTTTGGCGGAAAAAGTACGTGTCTCATCATTTTTGGCGGTTTGGCGGAAAAATTACGTTTTCGTCATTTTTGGCGGAAAAAGTACGTGTCTCATCATTTTTGGCGGAGAAATTACGTTTCCGTTGTTTTTGGCGAGAAATTACGTTTCCGTCCTTTTTGGCAGGTAAATTTACGTTTCCGTGTTTTTTGGCGGGAAAACTACGGTTCCGTCATTTTTGGCGAAAAAACTACAGTTCCGTCAATTTTTGTGGAAAAATTACGGTTCCGTCATTTTTTGTGGAAAAACTACAGTTCCGTCAATTTTTGCAGGAAAATTACGGTTACGTCAACTACGGTTGGCGAAAATGACGTAACCGTAATTTTCGGCGGGAAAATTGTGGTATCTTCATTTCTTGTGGAAAATTACGGGTTCGTCAGTTTTGGCGGGAAAACTACGGTTCCGTTATTTTATGGCGGAAAATTATGTGATTCCGTCATTTTTGGCTGGAAAATTTCAGTTTCGTATTTTTTAGCGGATAAAAAATATTAAATTAAATAAATAAGATATTAATCTAAATCTAAATTATAACATTTATATAAATATATTAAATTATGATTATAAATATATAAAATTACATTTAAATTATGCAAGATAAAATTAGGGGTATTTTTGACATTTTCATTTTGAGATACACTTGAGTGTAGTCAAACTCCCCAACTAAGAGCATCTAGTTACCCCTTAAATTTTGAGATACACTTTGAAAAGATGTTTGGCTACAGAAGGTGTTTGGCTACAGCGTCTAGCTACATCTCATTATTTGAACTAAACGAACATGATTGGGAATCTATAGGTGTTTGGCTACAGCGTCTAGCTACATCTCATTATTTGAACTAAACGAACATGATTGGGAATCTATAGACGCACAAACGAACATCACCTAAATCGAAAAATTATCAATTTCGGTTAAATCGGAATAATTTAAAATGTTGAATCGGTTCCGAACCGAACCGAAAATTTTGTTCGGTTTAATTCGGTATAAAATTAACATTCTAAAATTCCGATATTTCGAATAAACTGTTCCGAACCGAACCTGTTAACCGAATGCCGAGGCTAATATTTTTCAAAGCTTATTGGGTCCAGAAGCCCAACACCATCTTTCTCAAATTAATTGGGGCCCAAAAGCCCAATTTAGAAGCTATAGATTCCTCTCGTATGGATGACGCCGTCTTCCTCCTGCGGCAGAGAGATCAAAACTCAAGCATCGCCGCATCTTAGTGAGGGACAGTGTGGGTAAGGTCTTTTGAGAGTCTACCTTATTTTATTTTGAGCTTTCATAGAGAAAAAAATGGAAGCAAGAAAAGGAGAAGTAGTTGTTTCATCTTTGCAATTCGCCTGCTCCGACGATATCACCACCAATGTCGCCACTGCTGAGCGGTTCGGTTGTTTCATCTTTGCAATTCGCCTGCTCCGACGATATCACCACCAATGTCGCCACTGCTGAGCGGTTCGCCTTTCTCTTCGTGTTTTAGCAATTTGGAATCAGTCTTTTCCCTGCAAATTGAACATTCGCAATTTGGAATCAGTCTTTTCCCTGCAAATTGAACATTCAATTTCAAATTTCTGATATAGCTACATCCGTCTAATATACTTGACTTCGATTTCGATATCTGAGAAGCGAATTGCTTACAAATCTATGCAGGCTAGTCAGGGAAGCACACGCAAAAGGCGCAAATATTGTTCTTATTCAGGTGATTTGTTTTTGCATGTGTGTTGTACTCCGATAAGTCTGAATGAAAAATTTCTTTTATTAGCCTGTATCTCGTTACCTGTTATCTTCAATCGTGTAGTTTCTTACATTTCATTAGTACAGGAACTTTTTGAAGGATACTACTTCTGTCAAGCACAAAGAGAAGACTTCTTTCAGCGAGCCAAGCCTTACAAGAACCATCCTACCATTGCAAGGTGAGATTGCTTCTTTTCTTTCTTTTTGTCTTCTCTATCATCTTGATGCCAATTTGATTACTAACGCGGTTATGTGGTATTTTTCATGTGTCTGCTATGATTTAGTGTTTTAATGCTTTGGAGAATTTATTTTTGTATGCGTTGTTATACAGGATGCAGAAGCTGGCTAAGGAATTGGGCGTAGTGATACCGGTTAGCTTCTTTGAGGAGGCAAATACTGCACATTAAATCGTGTAGTTTCTTACATTTCATTAGTACAGGAACTTTTTGAAGGATACTACTTCTGTCAAGCACAAAGAGAAGACTTCTTTCAGCGAGCCAAGCCTTACAAGAACCATCCTACCATTGCAAGGTGAGATTGCTTCTTTTCTTTCTTTTTGTCTTCTCTATCATCTTGATGCCAATTTGATTACTAACGCGGTTATGTGGTATTTTTCATGTGTCTGCTATGATTTAGTGTTTTAATGCTTTGGAGAATTTATTTTTGTATGCGTTGTTATACAGGATGCAGAAGCTGGCTAAGGAATTGGGCGTAGTGATACCGGTTAGCTTCTTTGAGGAGGCAAATACTGCACATTACAATTCAATAGCCATAATTGATGCTGATGGAACTGACCTGGGTTGAGGAGGCAAATACTGCACATTACAATTCAATAGCCATAATTGATGCTGATGGAACTGACCTGGGAATTTATAGGAAGTCGCATATTCCTGATGGACCGGGTGAGTCATGTTTGGAGTTGGAAATAACTTGAATTCGAGCTACCCTTTTTGCTGATTCCACTTCTTAACTTCAGGGTACCAAGAGAAATTTTATTTTAATCCTGGAGACACTGGCTTTAAGGTAGTTTTGACTGCAACAAGGATACGAAAGTGAAGCATATTTCTTTCGTATCATTTTATTTAGCTCACATCATTGATATCTTCCCTCCCCTTTGGTGTGAATAGGTTTTCAAGACAAAGTTTGCAAAAATTGGAGTAGGTAAGATTTAATATGCATAGCATGATATTATTTATATACTTTTTCTCCAAGCTACTTATGATTCTAAGTTGATCACATCATAAGTAATGTATTGGTGCAATTTGTTTGTTAGCTATATGCTGGGATCAGTGGTTTCCTGAGGCAGCTCGGGCAATGGTCCTACAGGGTGCTGAAGTACTGTTTTATCCAACGGCTATTGGTTCTGAACCTCAAGACCAGGGATTGGATTCACGTGATCATTGGAGGAGAGTGATGCAAGGGCATGCTGGGGGATTGGATTCACGTGATCATTGGAGGAGAGTGATGCAAGGGCATGCTGGAGCTAATGTGGTAAGCTATCTGTGCCTTCTTGGTGATCATTGGAGGAGAGTGATGCAAGGGCATGCTGGAGCTAATGTGGTAAGCTATCTGTGCCTTCTTGGATGGCTGTTGGTATGCGATTTCCAAAAAACTAATGGGTTTTTCTGTAATGGTTTGCTGATAAAAACTTGGGGTCTCAGGTGCCTCTGGTAGCTTCAAATCGCATAGGGAAGGAAATAGTTGAAACTGAGCATGGACCGAGTCAGATTACTTTCTATGGAACTTCATTCATTGCAGGACCAACAGGTGAGATTGTGGCAGAGGCTGATGACAAAACAGAAGCAGTTCTAGTGGCAAAGTTTGATCTAGAGAAGATAAAATCGAAAAGGCAAAGTTGGGGAGTATTTCGTGACCGTCGTCCAGATCTGTACAAGGTTCTTCTTACTATGGATGGTAATATCTGAAAATCATTTGCTCCTCAAAAGAAAAACTATCACTGGCTTGAACTTGATTGTCCAATCCAAAATTAAAATATCATGTCTCTGGTGTTTTCTTTAAGAAATACATACATCTTTCCGAGAAAGATCAAACTTTTATGATTTGTAATAATATTACTGAATTTGGGTCACCCCTGTAAGATCTAAACTACTTTGCTAATAACAAAATGACAATTAATTAGTAACATTGAACTGTTTCGAAACATTACATACAAAAACTAGCAACTACAATTCCATCACCAAAACATTAATAAGTTATTCCTCTTTCTTTTTCGTTCTCATTTATTCAACCTGACATTTTTATGATCAAAATACTTTTTTCTTCTTGGTGGCAGTTTCAAAAATAAACTCAAAACTTAATTATGCTCTGCACAAATTGGCATAACCGGTTAGTTGGACCAAACCGGAGCTCTTCAACTAACGCCATTCTCAGTCCACAAGCGAAGAACATCACACAGTGAGCATGACCACCACTTCCTCTTCTTCTTCTTCTTCTTTCCCAAGACTCTTCGCCACCAAATCCCAAATCTACAAGCCTCCTCTTTTATCCTTCTCCACTCCTAAACGCCGTCGTCCTCCTCCTCGTCGTAATCGTAAATCTAATGGCTCACCCTTCCACCACGGCGAAGGCAATCTTCTTACAATCTCCACTTCTTCTCACACCGGACTCGACGACCAAAGTCTCAGACTAACCTTAGACGTTCACCGGTTTTCAACCTTAGCTGATTCCCGTTTTCAATTGTTTCTGGATTCTGGCAAAGACGCTTTCTCCGACTTGCAAACACTCATCGCCCTCGACGATAACCGGAGAATCGTCGTTTCCTGCAAAAAATCAACTATGCAGTTTGTCGGTGGTGTGGTTTTGCTTGGATTCGTATTCGGTTTTGCAATTAGGGTTCTTATGAAACTTGGATCAGCTTTTAAGGGTAATTTTCAAAGTAATCCCAAATTGGTAGTTAGGAGAGATAGGAGTCTTGGTGGGAAGGAAGTTGTCGTCTCTGTTGATAACATTCGTTCATCGACTTCAAGGGATTCAATGAGCTCCAAACCTTCTGATCAAGTTCCTCGAAGAAAATCTATACCTAGAAATCTCCAGCTTAAAGCTCAGAATAATTTGCCGCCTCGAAGAAAATCTATACCTAGAAATCTCCAGCTTAAAGCTCAGAATAATTTGCCGAAATGGTGGCCGACTTCATTTTCTACCCAAAACTTGGATGTGGACAAAGAAGACTATCAGAGAGAAGCCAATAGACTTGTTCGAGGTCCCTTCTAAATTCCTTGAAAAGTCCTCTTTTTCTGCAAGGTTTTATTTAAAAGACATGTTTTGTTACAGGTAGAAAGCTTAAAAGCTGAAAGATTTCAATATTTTTTTTTCTTTTCAGAATGGTAATGGTATTACTTATGTGTTCATGGTTTCATCCTACAAATGTAACTTACTAGTTTTAGTTTCCAGCAATCGTGGATAACAGAACTAGCGGAAAGGACATCACTGATGATGATATCATTCAAGTTAGTATTGTTGTCTCTCTTCTTTCCACTTGGTTGTGTAACTATGGTGAGATGGATTTGAATTAACATGAGTGCTCTCTTTTCTGTTTCTATGAACTTATATACAGCTGCGTCGAGTTTGCAGAATTTCTGGAGTACAAGTCTCTATTGAGCCAACGAATACCCGAGATTCCTTTTACCGAACATCTATTGATTTTGTCTTGAACGCTTGCAGCAGGTGTCTCTCTATTGAACACTTGGTAAATAGATTCTACTCGTTTGTCTTATGATATGGTCCTGACTGTTTGAATAACTCTCTGTAGATCTCCTTGGGAGTCATCTTCTGTCGAGATTTGTAGTGAAGATGCTCGAGAGTTCATTGCTGGGCTTGCTGAGAACATTGGACTTGCAAAGATAGATGCTGCTAGAATGGTTTCTGCAGCTGTTGCTGCACGCACACGTTCATGGTTTCTTCAAGCTTGGGTACCTTTCTCTATCCATTCTAGCATCTGTTTGGTACTGCAGTATTACTTTAATTTTTTTTGTCCAAATCTTGACATGAATTGAACTCTACAGAATTTATTATACTGAGCAAATTCCATGTTACTGCATTCAGGCTTTGGAAATACAAGGTAAACATTCTGAATCGGTGGGAGAACTTTCGAAAATATGCCTCATTCATCGCATATTTCCTCCGAATGAGTACTCTGTATGTGCTTTTAAAGAATTTCTTTTCAAGTTCAAGAGGTTTTTTTCACCATTCAATCTTGATGTCTCTTACCGAGTTTACATAAACAATAGGCTGAGATGGAAATGGTAGCAAGAGGTTTGGAGAAACTGATGAAGCTTGAAGAGAGACAGAATCTACTGAAAACATTTGTTGGAATGTGTAGCAGTGAAGATAGTCAAAGAAGCGCAGCTGAGGCTCTGGGTTTGGTGTACTGGTAATATATATTTGCTTCGACTCCGCTTTTTTCAACTCCAAGTTAGAAGATTTAGTATCAGCTCATATCTTTAAAACAACAAACAAAATGTGACTCTGTAAAGAATCAAATCCATTAAAACATTTAACACAAATCGATCTCCATGTACTCACCAGTGATATTGGCTTTAAAATCTTTGCCAGTCGAATAAAATTGCTCTGTGAACGGTCATTCACCTACATCACAATGAGATGCTCTAAAAAGTTGCAGGAAAAACAGAGGACGCTGCCTTCAAATCAGCGCCTAATAACAACATTTGATATTGATAGACCTAAAATTAAGACAAACGTGATCTCCACACATTATCTAAATAGGGTGCCATTAAATAATGATCAAAAAGGTATAAGAATTCTGTATAGTAACTTCGCAAAATATCTAAATCCGAAGTATCGGTTTGAACTCGAATCTTCAGACTCCTATATGCGTAAGAATTGAAACCGACCTGAACATTAATTTAGTATCACAAAATACGAATTATAGTTAATTTGTAATTTTTTTTTTTTTTGTTAAATGGCTTTTATATTATATATATATCTAGAGTTGAAAAAGTTACAATTTGAATAACTTGAATACAAACAAACTTGACTTGAAATATCTCTTCTATGGAGGTTTTAATCCAAAGAAGAGCATAAAGACTACGTCTCTAATGTGTCAGGAGTTTCTTTTGCTGAATTTTGCAGGAGTTTGTAAGCACGGAGAGTTTCATAATACATTGAGTTCTTCTTATCATCTTCCAATTCATGGATTGATGGTTGGAGATCCTCATATTCCATCCATAGCTCCTTTTGGGCTAGCTTCTTCCTCTTTTCTACAACTCCCATTAACTTGAAATTATGGTTTGACGCTTTGCATTTGAGGGTAGAGTTGATAACCTGTTGAGCATGTTTTTGGTAACTACTATTATCATGCTGACCTTTGGCTCTTGATGCCTTGCGTGAGGGATGAGTTGGAGGTGTCAATTCCCGGATTGATGAAGGAATAGGTTGCTCAGATTCCAGTTTCAGAGCTTGAGTATCCGGTGGGGGATAGGTGAAAGAAGAGGTTTGGTCTGACCTAAGTTCAGTGCAGGATTGTGAAGTGATCTGAGTTGGAGCTTCTGGTACTAGATCAGGTGATGCCGGAAGTTTTGATGTACTCAGAGAAACTGAAGGAGCAGACATAATCTGATCAACATGAGTAGGATTAGACGGTAATACCTGAGTGGGAGAATGCGAATGAGGGAGTTCTGAGAGCATGAGTGGAAGACAGTCATCCTTCATAACCGCATCCGTAGGGCCTAAGGAATGGTTGGGTTCCATGGCAATAGATTTAGTAAAGTCGAGTTCTTGCCGTAATGCTTCTGATTTTGGAGTGATTGAATCAGTGTCTAAATTAGGAACCAGTTCCTCACCAACAATGCTGTCTAGATCCATATTTTGGTCAGGAGCTTCAGAAATTTGAGTAGATGATTTTGCCTGTACTGACTTCTGTGATGAACTATCACTAGCATTAAGCATTGATTCCCTATGTAACTCAGCATTTATCTCTGATATTTGAAGGATAGTATCGCTGTCAGATTGAATACCACTCTTTGGAACCAGTTCCTCACTAGTAATGATGTCTAGATCCATGATTGGGTCAGTTACTTCAGGAGCTTGAGTAGGTAAATTTACCTGGGATGAATTCTGGCCTGAACTATCACTAGCAATATTCATTGAATCCTTTTGTAGCGCAGGTACAGGAGACAGATTGGGACAAGGTTCAGCAGCAGCATTTATTTCAGAATCAGAGTTCAATTTAGGCGAGTTTGACTTGGCATCTGAAGGTCTCAACGGGCAACGATGCTTCTGATGTCCATAAGTATTGCAAATTGCGCATAAATGAGGTAATCTACCATAGTCGATTGGAATTAGCACCGAGTCCCCATGAGAATCTTTAACAAGAACCGATGGAGGCAAGGGAGAGCCTAGCGGGACAATAGCACGAATTGTCGCTGTACCAAGATTGGATAAAGGGAGAGAAGCGCGTGTACCTGGGATTAACTTCGCGACACCACCGGCGATCCGAGCTACTGCCTCCTGCGACCAGAGTTGTGGAGGAATTTGACGGAGGGTGAGGATTGTTGTTGCGGAAGTAAGCTTCGGTGGAGATGCAAGAGATGGGTTCACCGACCATTCCGAAACAATGAAGGAGACAGTGCCGAATGACCATAAACCAATCTGTAAGATCCACTTCCGAGTGCTAGAAGAAGGAACATGGACTAGGAATGTTCCTGAAGAGAATCGACGCACTGTAATATCTCCAAATTTTCCCCATATTCGATTCAGATCTGAGAAAAATTTCGCCGGAGATGGCGGTTCTCCCAAGAATCGGCAAAGCAAGTGACCTTTCCACGATGAGCTTGCTTTAAGTATAACTGAAGGCGGAGCAAACACCACAGGGGTGCCATCGGGAAGAAACGAAGGAGATGAAGAGGGGGCAACCGGTGTGACAGATTCAGAGAACAGGGAAGACCAGAGAAATCCCGGAGAAATCACTGATTTCGGTGGAGGGGGATCAGGATCGGGGTCAATTTCGGTTACGACGGCGGCGTTAGGGTTCTTCAACGATAGAGGCATAACAAAATTTCTTTGTTATTCCCACTATATTAAAGGTTTCTTAGTTCCAATATATGAAGAATTTCAAGGATCTCTTCCAAACATAGATGTAATTTTAATATTATTAGATTTATACCTAAGATTTTTTTTATGATTTCCATTTTCAAAATCCTATCACGAGATCATGATTTAATCCAACCTATATAATTCTTTTAAGACAACTAAAATATACTCCCTCCGTTTCATTTTAATTGGGGTTTAAAGAAAAAACACGCATATTAATAAACTTTTAAGGTTCAGTTAAAATTATTTATTGTCAATGATGTGTTTTGTGGTGTAGATAACTAGTGTAGATAACTATCATTAGTGTTCACACAATCTGATTGGTTAATAAAAGTGTAGATAACTATCATTAGTGTTCACACAATCTGATTGGTTAATAAAAAATAAAAAAAATATTATTATGGATAATTTTATAAAACTAGTGAGAATTTGTGTAGAGAAAGTAGAATTAGGCAAATAAAATATTATATATTTAAAAAGTAATTAATAAAACAACCTAGAAAACATAAAACCCCAAATAATTTGAAACAAAATTTAAAGGCTAAAACCCAAATTAATATGAAACGGAGGGAGTACTAACTTTGATCTATATCGATTTAAATAGGATATGTACTTTGATGTTTTTCCTCTCTTTAACCTTAAACATTTTTATAAATTTCATGATGGATAGAAATACTTTTTTACTTCAATTTCTTTTCCTTTTCTCGGTCTCCATAATCTCTATTTTCTTTTTACTTTGTTAATGTTCATTATGAACACATATATAAGGGGAAGGGAGAACTTTATGACCAAGTCAAAGACACATGAGTGTCTTCCTTGATCCACACGTTGTTTAAAAGGGAGAGACATTAGACTTGATGATTAAGTAAAAGATACTCATCGTTTTCTGTATGAGTCAATGTAAGAGATGTCACTTAGAGAAATAATATTATTAAATATTCTAACATTCTCGCATTTGACATGTGTCACAAAATACTCAGATAAGATAAGAAAGGAAGTTATCAATACACCCGAATTCTAACTCTATAATCTAAACCAATCCATCACGGAAACATCTGTCATATTAGAATCACTCTTTAAGATGAAGTTGACATTTTACAATTAAAGCTCGAAACACATATGTGTTGTCTTAATGGTTTACAACTTTAACGCGCGCTTTCTTATCAAATTCTTTTTACCTTCAGATAAATGAGAACCCATCGAATCATGGCGGTTACACATTATTATACGACATGTTCTCTTCCATGTATCACAAACCAATTCCAATTTTACGTTTCTTTATATTTTGAGACAAATCTTAATTCTCAAAAATCTTTTAATTGAGAAAAACTTTAATTATCAAATTGATTATATGTTATCCATTAATTGTAAGTGTACACATACTGTAATGATAACATATTTTACATAAACAGATACATTACTTTAGTTGAATTCCCAGTGTCATATACAAAATGAACATCCTTCATCCTTATAACAAGGTCATATCAATAATACCCATACGTTCTACATGGCCAATAAACGTCTTGGGTGAGAATCTTTTAGTTAACGAATCTGCTACCATTATGTTCGTTCTGATATGATTAAAAGACACGTTTTGTTTATGTACTTCTTCTTTGATAGACAAGTACTTTAATTCCATGTGTTTAGCACCTTTCGAGTACTTGTGTACTTCTTCTTTGATAGACAAGTACTTTAATTCCATGTGTTTAGCACCTTTCGAGTACTTGTCGTTTTTGAGAAGAATAAAGCTGTGGAATTATCACAATAAATTCTCAGAGGCTTTTCTACGGAGTCGACAATCCCAAGCCTTGAGATAAAATTCCGCAATCACAATGCATGAATTGTGGCATCAAAACCTGCTACAAATTCAGCCTCCATAGTGGAAGTAGCTATGACAAACCGTTTTCCACTTTTCCACGATACTGCTCCCTCAGCTAACTGGAATAGGTACCCAAAAGTCGAGTTTCTACTATCGAAGCATCCGACATAGTTTAAATATGAGTATCTGATATGATCAGACCTTCTGTAAGTAAGCATGTGATCTTTGGTGCCTTGTAAATACATGATAACTTTCTTTGCAGTTTTCCAGTGGTCCATTCTGAGATTACTTTGATACCTATCCAACATACTGATGCCCCCGGATTTCACCGGGATAATCAGGTTTCACTCGAGACTAGATCTCTCGAGAGTTTAACCCGTTC
>CM071721.1:4858040-4868631 GCA_036630335.1 Physaria fendleri | reverse complement strand
AGTTACAACCACGTCCTCCCTGTTCCCACAGAACAGATCCAAAGACAAGCTTCAACACAAGAGCAACTACAAAGAAAAATAACAACAAGAGCTATAATATTGCAGTCACAAACGACTCTAGTTTCGCTAGGATTCCGGCCACCAAGTCAGACCTTCACCGTACAAATCCTAGATACACGAGTCAAGAACACCTCTGTAAAATATTAGCTCGATCAGAGAAGAACTCACCGTTGGATTTCCCAAACACTGACACACTACAAAGAAAAATAACAACAAGAGCTATAATATTGCAGTCACAAACGACTCTAGTTTCGCTAGGATTCCGGCCACCAAGTCAGACCTTCACCGTACAAATCCTAGATACACGAGTCAAGAACACCTCTGTAAAATATTAGCTCGATCAGAGAAGAACTCACCGTTGGATTTCCCAAACACTGACACAAGCTCAGCTCGATCAGAGAAGAACTCACCGTTGGATTTCCCAAACACTGACACAATCTCTGTTTAAGACAATGTCACGAACAGCCACGCTAAAACTCAAATATCTTCTAAACCAACCGTTGAAATCTTAATCCCACCGTTGAATCTGTAGACCACAGAGTCACGAAGATACCTTCCAAAAATCATCAAGATCAGAGCTCGTTTGAGTGTCTAAACGTCACCAAAAACAGAACACGACAAAACTGTCTTCTTCTTCTTCTCCTTAGATCAAGAACTCTCTAGATCACTTTGTTTCTCTCACTCTTGGCTGCCCCTCTTTTCTTGTCTTAACAACAACTAGGTTAAGAGACATATATATATGAACCTCATTAACCCTAAAGTCCAATAATTATCTCATGGATAATTATGTGGCCCATCTTTGTTTCACCCTCATTAACCCTAAAGTCCAATAATTATCTCATGGATAATTATGTGGCCCATCTTTGTTTCACCTCCAACTTCAATGAGCATACTACAACAAGTAGGAGTAGACTTCTTACTTCAGTGAGCAGACTTTAATAACTTAAGCAGACTACCAGAAGTAAGAGAAGACTGCAACTTATGCAGACTTCCTTTGAGCAGTCTTTCACTACTCTTCCTTACACTGCGCAGACTTCTAGTGTGCAGACTTCCTTTTCCTAGATATACAATGAGCAGACTTCTCTGCGCAGACTACCACTACTCACACTTATAGTGAGCAGACTTCCTCCTAGGCAGACTTCCACTAGAAGGAACACCAACAGGAACAGATAAAATTACAAAAGTAAATAATACACTGATGGTATTATAATACAAAACTGATATGGTGAATAAGATATTACTTTTAGGCTTGGCTTGGTGCATAAATATTATTCTTTATTTTTTAACTATATGGTTATTATATTGTTGATGTAGATATCGAATAGAGATGATATAGATTAGACTTTTCTCTAAAAGACTCGAATATGCGATGTTATTATCAACCAAAAGCCACATTTAAAGGCAGAGAAAATGACAGCCATTACATTATATAATATAATTTCAGTTTTTCTCATTATTGGCTTGTTCTTATAGTACAGCCATTACATTATATAATATAATTTCAGTTTTTCTCATTATTGGCTTGTTCTTATAGTTCTCATTTGTCTCGGTGTACTCCCCTCATGAACCAACCAACCATCTCATAATTAATACCTTCTAGAGAACGATTCCATTGTCTCGTGATCTATTATTTTAATTATTTATTTACTTCCAAGCGACAATATTCTTAGTTGTGTTCACAAAAACAAAACTATTGATTTAAAAGTTCTTAGTTGTGTTCACAAAAACAAAACTATTGATTTAAAAGAAAGAGATCGAGTCAACGGAAAGGAAGAGAAAACAAACGCAGGGCTCGAGAGACCTCTCGACATGTTTAAGGGACAGGCATCAGAATGACACTGAACGTCTTCTTCTCGGGCCTCTCCCACTTATCATTCCCCTTTCCTTCCTTTACTTTTTTTTTTTCTGAACGTCTTCTTCTCGGGCCTCTCCCACTTATCATTCCCCTTTCCTTCCTTTACTTTTTTTTTTTTTCTCCTTTTTAATATTTATATATTAATAGCTAGATTTCATGATTGGCAAAAAACAAAAGTAATTAGAAAATGATTTCATTTATTTTTTGATATTATAGAGTTCAAACTTGGGAAGGTCATGTGGTCAAGCGGATGAGTCCACTATCAATTATCCAAATTACCAAAAGAAATCGACAGTACTAATTAATTAATATAGGCCAATTTAATCCACTATCAATTATCCAAATTACCAAAAGAAATCGACAGTACTAATTAATTAATATAGGCCAATTTAAATCTGACATTGGTCTTTTTCTGGATTTTAAAAATTTTAGAACAGTCCAACAGCTGTTTGTTTTACGACAACATCTTTCGTTGTATAATCCTAGTTGATGTATTAAAATCATATATATATATATTCTAGCTCAACAACATCTGCCCATCAAATTGGATAAGCAGAAATATATAAAATATACTCCCTCTGTTCCATTATATTTGATGTTTTGATCAATTCACACATATTAAAAATATATAATTGATTACTAATTATTAGACTTACCATCAAAATATTCATCATTGCCAATCAAAACCAACCAACAGTATTTGTAAAAATTTCATCATTATATTTATCTTTTCTTGAGATCTACAAATTAATTGAAAAAATAAATAAATAAATCTAAAAAATCAAATAATATGGAACAGAGATAAAAACCTAAAACATCAAATATACTGGAACGGAAGGGGCACATTATAACTAGAATATACATTATCATAATAATGTTAATTACAATATATCAATCGAAATCATCATTTTCATATTTGTTGCGAATTGTGACTAACATGAAAAGGTTTTCGTATGATATAAACATAATTCATAGGTTATGAAGAGAGCCTCTTTTTCACTGCCCGAATCTCTCTGTTTTCATAAACTACTATTCTATGGTGAATGATGAGAGCCTCTTTTTCACTGCCCGAATCTCTCTGTTTTCATAAACTACTATTCTATGGTGAATGATCTTAACACTATTGACTATTACTCTATTCTTACTAATTAATTCACCACATCATTGATTTTTTTTCAAGTCAGTGAAAAAGTAAAGAATACCTATTCGTTCCCTTAATATGAATGAATATAGTCGTTATTATCATTAGAAATTTTACATTATTAGAGCAGTATCATGAATGAAGTCATGATTTATGAAGGTACATATTTAACCGAGTTCTTTCTATAGCGGAATTTTAAATATATACATAAAAATGGGCATGGCCACAAGTTTGGGTTACCCATACCTACTTCTTTGGAAAAACTGTAAAATAAATCTCAAATTTTTAATTTTGGACATTTTAAATCCTAAATTATCTTAACGACATTTTAAAGCCTCAACTTTTATTGACTTCTGGATTTTCGAAATTTTTTTAAAATTTTACTCTTTTAGTCTCGTCGTTAAGTCATCTAACGGATTTGGAAAAACTGTAAAATAAATCTCAAATTTTTAATTTTGGACATTTTAAATCCTAAATTATCTTAACGACATTTTAAAGCCTCAACTTTTATTGACTTCTGGATTTTCGAAATTTTTTTAAAATTTTACTCTTTTAGTCTCGTCGTTAAGTCATCTAACGGACAAAACTAACTATGTTAATGGACAATTAAACGGACGTTAACTTAAAAGAGGAAAACTGTAAAATAAATCTCAAACTTTTAATTTTGAACGTTTTAAATCTCAAACTATCTTGACGATATTTTAAAGTCTTAACTCCTATTGACTTCTGAATAATTCTAAAACTTTTAAAAATTATACTCATTTAGTCTCGTCGTTAAGTCATTTAAAGGACAAAATCGACAAAGCTCAAATTGAATCACAATAGTATCTGTGTGCTGATTGACATCATCTTATAGGTAAATTTATGCTTATTGGTGATGAACCAGCGTGTTGCTTTGACTGTGACTGGTATGTTGCAGATGAAGAAGCCATTCTAGGCTAAAGAGAGGAGGCCGGAGATACCAACAGAGTTTAACAGAGGAAAGTACCATTGATAGGGATAGAACGTAGGTGATTTGGTGAAGGTTAGACCTCGTAGCATGAGAAAGATCACAATGATTGAAATTAGGGTTAGTTGCGTGTAGAAGATAAAAGTGAAGAGACGCTTGAAGAATCTCCGGTTAATGTTTGTTGTCGGTGGAAGGAGTTGCGGGTTGTTCGATTTCCTGCAAAGAACAGGCAAAATAATCAGCAATCTCCAAAGAAAGAGAATCAAATACAAATTTCAGTGTTTATCAATTTTGGTGATTTAAGTATTTTGTCGATTTTGTGCTTCAATTTGGGGATTCTACTGTGCTTCAATTTGAACTTTGTCGATTTTGTCCGTTAAATGACTTAACAACGAGACAAAATGAGTAAAATTTAAAATTTTTGCGAATTATTCAGAAGTCAACAGGAGTTGAGACTTTAAAATGTCGTCCAACAGGAGTTGAGACTTTAAAATGTCGTCAAGATAGTTTGGTATTTAAAATGTCCAAAATTAAAAGTTTGAGATTTATTTTACAGTTTTCTCCTTTTAAGTTAACGTCCATTAACGGAGTTAATTTTGTCCGTTAGATGACTTAACGACGAGAGTAAAAGTGTAAAATTTAAAAAAATTTGCGAATTGTTCATAAGTCAATAGGAATTAAGGCTTTAAAATGTCGTCAAGATAGTTTAAGATTTAAAATGTCTAAAATTAAAAGTTTGAGATTTATTTTACAGTTTTCCCCTACTTATTTTAGCAAGTTTTCACATATAACAAGCAAAATATAAGTCCACATTTCTAATTACTTGCAACTATGAGACAAGTAACAATTCAAAAAGAAAATTTCATCACTTACCCTGTTACTTATCTCATAGTCGTTACTTGTTACCCATTACCTGCAAAAATTTATTTGTTACTCGCAAGAAATACTCGTTACTCGCAAATAATACTCGTTACTAGTTAAAAAAAAAATTATCCGTTAAAAATTACTAGTTAAAAAAAAAATTATCCGTTAAAAATTATTTGCTACTCACTCATTACCCGCAACTACCAGTAGCGAGATAAATAACCCGCAAGGCTTAGATTTTGAGCAAATACTCATATGACCAAGTACCCGTTTCTAAAACATAAGAATTGTGATACTTGCAAGTAACAATTAAAGTTTCAAACCGACTGGAAATAATAAGTATTCATCCTGTGCCAAGGTCTACATAAAGAGAAACAGTATTTAGACTTGATATTTTAGTGACTGCTGTTAATTTACGGATACTATAATTTAGATGTTGAGTTCAAATATTTATTGCGATTATTGATTATGGTGTATTGGATTCGACTTCCTTTGGTTCTTGGATGTATAAGAAGATTTTAAAGATGAGGCCAATTGCGCAGTCTCTGCATAAAGTGGAAGTTAGATATGGTAGAGACACATCTTTCTGATATGATAATTGGTCGGATTTAGGAAGATTGGTCGATCTTTTTGGTCCGAGAGGCTTTGTTGATTTTGGGATAAGACAACATGCTACTATATGATGTTATTGTCTCGCCGGAGACGTCGCCATAGAATAGAGCTTTTATATGATGTTATTGTCTCGCCGGAGACGTCGCCATAGAATAGAGCTTTATGAGATCATCGAGACTGCGATTGATGTGGTGCGAAGTCGGGATCGTTGTGGTGAGGAGTCTGATATTCACTTGTGGCGCAAGAGTATTGTACAAGGAACACCGAATCAGTACATATATACTAGTTTATTTAAGTAAATCACTTCAGACACTAATGACGTACTTAAAATTTGTGTTTTTACTGTATATGAGTTTTTTTTCTTCTTTGTTTTTTTTGTCAGGAATATATGAGTGTTTATGAGTATTTTTACTGTATATTTGGAGAGAGGTCCCACATCGAATAGATGTGAAGAGAAATAGCAATATATAAATGATATGGGCTAATCCACTCATCCCCAATTGGTTTTGAGTTAGAATCCCATAAACCTTAACATGGTATAAGAGCCTACTTCACACTGCCCCCACCAACTCGAAATGGATTGGTCCCGACATATAGCCTAATTGATCTGACCCGAAGCCGGACCGACGATCCGTAAATTCGGTTGGTTTCACCCGAAATGATTCTCGATTAGGATTTGTCGAGATTAATTGTCGAGATTAATGGTTATACGGACCATTATCTCGAGGGGGAGTGTGGAGAAATGTCCCACATCGGATAGATGTGAAGGGAAATAGCAATATATATATATAGGATATGGGTCAATCCACTTATCGCCAATTGCTTTTGAGTTGGAAGCCCGTAAACTTTAACAGTATATGAGTTCTTCTTGTTAGAATGGTTAGTTTTGTAAAAAAATAGCTAATCTACTAAAAATATCGCCTAATACTGATGTTTGTATGATTTTTTTTTTATATATCGAAACAACTTCATTGAATAAACCGCAAGAAACAAAGTGTAATCGTATTACATTTCCAAAGATGGTTGGAGCCAATTGGGAACAAAGTTATCAATGGAAGCTAAATAAATAGGAAAAGATAGAGCATGTCTAGCCAAAGTATCTGCCGCTTCATTCTTAGTACGACTAATATGTTTAAACTGAACGTTCCAAGGTTTTCGGGACACAATACCTTGTATCTCTGTCGTAAAAGAGTGAATTCGTCGAGGCCAAGATGTATTATCCCCTAATGCTTTGGTAAGGATGGATGAATCTGTCTCAAAAATAACCTTATCGTAGTCCATGTTTCGCATACAATTCACCGCCCACACAAGAGTCATTGCTTCTGTTCCAGACCTGAAAAAAGACGAGGAAAGACCTTTGTTCCATGTAGCCTGACCTATCCATTATGATCTCTAAGGATCCAACTAACCCCACATACGTCACTAGAGATTCTCCAAGCAGCATCTACATTCTAAGGATCCAACTAACCCCACATACGTCACTAGAGATTCTCCAAGCAGCATCTACATTACATTTGAGAAAAGATGCTGGTGGTTTCTCCCACTTTTCTGCCCGGTACGGTTGTTGGGGCTGTTGAGTAGGAAACAGATGGTCTTGATTCGAGATCCATTCAAGCGAGTCGACTCTAGCTCGTGATACAATCAGTTGTGCGTTGGTGGTAAGGTGTTGGAAAATAAACTCATTCCTCGCTTTCCAAATTCACCAAAGAATCCAAGGCCATATATATTTTTCTTCACCATTTAAAGTTGCTGAAAACTGGAGACATTCCCAAACATTAACATACATAGAAGCACTAGGATGTAGAAATACATGAACCAATGGTGAAAAAGACCATACTTCACGTGCCAAGTCACAAGTAAAAAATAAATGGTTAATATCCTCATTCACGTGACCACAAAGAGCACATGAAGCCTCTGTTTTTATTTTCCTCTTTTTTTAACTCTACACCAACTAAGAGTGATGTGGTGAGGCACCTCCATAAGAAGTTTTTAATCTTATTACTTGCTGTAATCTTCCAAATTTCCGAAGTATATAGCTGAGAAATTTGGTCTAAACTCGGGAGCCAAGTTATGATTAAGCGAAGATTTACTCCATAACCAATAACCGGACTTTACCGAGTACACTCTGGATTCATTATAGATCAATGAAAAGTTACTAAGCGAGCTATTTCCTCCTGGTTACACCTGAAGTATGTGTGCACACTCATCCACATCGAAATATCGAGCTAAGTTCTGTAAGTCCCACTGATCGCTATGGTGCTCTTTGATCTGTTCTAACTGTGGCGGTGTAACATTAGGCAGGTGATGAGCAGCTCGTGGTTGAGTGTCAATTAGACATGGGTCATGACACAAATCGATGCTATCGCCATTGCCAAATTCTCTTTTTAACCCCTTCGTCAATAAACTTCGACTCTCAATGATACTTCTCCAACCAAAAGATCGTCGATTCCCAATTTTAGCATGTATAATCGATGTGACCCTTGGAAAATATTTTGCTTTTAAACATCTGGCCAGGATTGATGAAGTATTGTTACATATTCTCTACATCTGCTTACTTAAGAGAGCTAAATTGAAGCCTTCTAAATGACGAAAGTTTATACCTCCTTCTTCCTTTGGTCTCGCCATTTTTTCCAAGATTGCCAATGAATTCCTTTGCTAGTATCTTGACTCCTCCACCAAAATCTCGAAAATCAGTCGTTATCCGATTAAATTAGATCTTTCGGCAAGAGATAGCAGGACATAGCATAAGGTGGGATCGCTTGAGCTACAGCTTTAAGTAGCACTTCCTTTCCACCGAGAGAGAGATATCTATTTTTCCATGATCCAATACGACTTCTAACTCTTTCCTCTAGGAAGGCTAACGTTTCAGTTTTAGAACCAATGAATGCTTCCGGCATCCTAGGTACAAAACCTTTCCCTCCTTCCAACTCTATACCCGTCAACCTTTTCACATCTTCACGTCTAGCTCAAGGAATCTTTGGCCCGTAAATAATACTGGATTTAGAGAAGTTAACCTTCTGCTCGGATGCCTCCTTGTAGTCATTTAAAATGCCTTTGAGTAGCTGCAATTGATTCGCTTTTATAGAGCTGAAAAAGAGACTATTGTCCGCAAAGAACAAATGCGAGATTGACGGGGCAGTGTCAGCGATTTTGATTCCTTCTATACGGTTTGGTGTATCGATTTGTTGAGTCTCAAAATCAATATCTCCGTGCAAAGGATAAACAAGAAAGGTGACAATGGATCCCCTAGTCTAAGTCCCCTAGAAGGTGTGAAATTACCATATCTTTTGCCATTGATCAAAACCCCATATGAGACTGTAGTAACACAATACATAATCCACGTGATCCATTGATGATGGAAGCCTAACGCGAATAAAGCATCTTCCAAGAACTGCCACTCCACTCGGTCAAAACCTTCATCATGTCTGTCTTAATAGCCACACATGAATCGAAGATGTTTGTATGATTTAGTTTAGAGTTTTATAAATTAAGAAAAGAAGTACTACTAAAATAATTTTATATAATTACGAATAGTATTTATATACTACATATAGTCACGAAAGTATAATTGCAAAAAAAAAAAAATTCAAAATACTGTGTGATCGTTGTCATAATTTTGATCACAAGATTAATTACCTCAGAACAATCTAAATACAGATATAACTAGATTTCTCCCGTGCGATTGCACGGAATTTATATTTTCTTAAAAACTAAAATGTATTATTTTAATTATTTTTTTAAAAAATATAAAATCATGCAATTTTTTTAATTTATTATTATTATATTTTTGTCACAAAATTACTAATTAGTTGATAAATTTGAGAATTTTCTGAAAATATATATAATTTTTTTTTCCTTTCAGACTGAAAAAATTTCTGTTTTATTTGGAAAAAATAATAGCCAATCAATGCTTTTTATAGTTTTCCAAAAATTTGATTTTTTTTTTCATTAACATGTCACTATAAAAAAGATTACTCGTTAAAAATCTATGTTACGGCAAAAAAAACTCTTTCTTTATAAAAAACAATATCAAATCAATCATTTTATTAATAACTAGTTTTGATAGGCACGGATTTTGTTAATTAAATAAATGAATAATTGATGGTATTGTCATACTAATACCCTAAATCGCGTTCTTGTAACTTCTATACAATAATTATATATAATTATCACTATGAAAAATATAAAAAATGTGGAATTTGACAAAAGAAAATTAAACAATTGACCAAATTATATAAAATTAAATAATAAATATAAAATAAATTAAAATATTTTCACAGTTATAAATTAAAATAATGTTTTTACATTAATAAAGAAAATATATTTAATTAATCATCATTCAAGAAGTAATTCTCGTTTGAGATGAGTCTTACAAACCCTATTCTCGCTCAGCTCTACTCCATTGCGTCAAACACAATCGGATCTCGTCCCACTCTGTTTCTGTCTACATCTGCGTCAAACACAACCGTAAATCAGTTGATTTCTCCAGAACCTATCAGCTGATTTCTCCAGAACCGTGACTGGAGTGTTTGTACGCGGCAAACACAACCCTAGAACGTCTTGTTCGTAGACAAACACAACCCTAGATCATCATGTTTTCAAGATGATTGAGAAGAATAAAACTATTATATTTATAGTCCATTAAGATAATTAACATTTTCTAAATTATTATTATTGTTAGATATTTAATTTTTACTTAAATATTCTAAAATAAAAATGTTGATTTTTGAGGTTAATGGAAAAATAACTTATTATACATTCAAACTTTAACATTTTTAATCATTAGCATTATTTAAAATATTAATTACTTAATTAGATTTTACAACTTAAGATTTGTGAAACTTTCATTCTATTATTACACATACTTTTTTAGGAAATTAAATATAATATTAATAAATTAACTTACCAAATAAGAAAAATGAGAAATCAACGGTTGGATTAACGTGGAATGACACGTGTCACGATCTCTCTAATTATCATGTTTGACACGTGTCGCTCCCATATCATTCCAACCTTACTTTATATAATAAGATTTTACAAAAGATGTGAAGGAAAGAGATCAAGACATTGAATTCATGATACATAATATCTAATATATTTGGCATGTATA
>CM071721.1:4722611-4742110 GCA_036630335.1 Physaria fendleri | reverse complement strand
GAATTTTTTTTTTTTTTTTTTTTGTGAAGAGAACTATTCAGGAATTCAAACAGCTCATCAGAGAGACAAAAGTCACAGAGACGAGGAAAAAAAAATTATTATTATTAGTATTTACTTTTAAAGCTTTAGTTTATTTAACAGTAAAATACATTGAAAGAACCTGATACCACTTTGATGTGTTAGTGCGTGGTTCTTGTTCATCTCTCACTCTTCTTCCTCCTCCTTTCTCCCTCTCTCTATGAAAATTACTTCTTCCAAGAAAACCATTTTTGAAATAATCAAGTTCTCTAGAGGCTTGTGTTCTTCTTCACTGTTTTGATAATTGAATCACCGATTTACAGTTTCTTGTTCTCATTTTACTTTGAATTTTTGTTTTAAGTTTGAAAGATCCACACTTTAAAAAATAGGTATGCATTATAAGAAGGTGTGATTTTTGATTTATAGTTTTCTTTCCAGATTTGTTGTTTAAATCTCATGTTTCAGTTATTTTATACTCCTTACACTCCACAAATAGATAATCCATTCTCCAGAACTGTTTTTGTAAGGGATTGTGTTTTGAGAAAAATTTAGTCTCAAAAGTTTCTGAAAGGATCTCATTAATCTTTGGTTTATTTTATAAGGGATTGTGTTTTGAGAAAAATTTAGTCTCAAAAGTTTCTGAAAGGATCTCATTAATCTTTGGTTTATTCAGATATTTGTATCTCTTGATCTATTGATCTCTTATTATGTTCTCATAAGTTTCATATGATTCATTGCATAAAATAATACCCTAATCCAATTGAAGACTAATGCAA
Organism: Physaria fendleri; assembly: GCA_036630335.1. NCBI lineage: Eukaryota > Viridiplantae > Streptophyta > Magnoliopsida > Brassicales > Brassicaceae > Physaria > Physaria fendleri. The sequence goes on along the minus strand of CM071721.1, from coordinate 4,741,316 downwards.
ATTTAGGGGAAAATTTTATAGAACAAAAATCCAATATTTTTGTTGTGTTTGTGATTTCATTTTCACTCACCAATCAAACCCAGATACTTCAAAATCTCACCCACTAATCCTAATTTTATTCTCTGTTTTCTAACCTTCACATGAAATAATATTTTTATTTTCTTGAAAGATCTCAAGTTCCTGGGTTTTAATGGCTAAAATAGCAATTTTTTTAACTCCTTCTCAGGTTTCCATAAGCACACAGATTTGATATTACAAGATCTGGTGTTATGCAGAAGAGCAGGGACAAGGCTAAAAGTAGAGCAGGGACAAGGCTAAAAGTGAAGTGAATAGTAACAGTGGAAGAAACAAATGTTCTTATCATCCACTGATTAAAGAGCCCTTCAAAGAGTCCATCACCTTCTTATAATTTTCTACATATGACCAACTCTAATGATGCGTTAGATCAATCTCATCTTTCAAAGCAATGAGTTACAAGAGAGAGTCAGAGAAACTTGGCTCTAATCAGACAATAATAGAGGCTAAACATGGCTTTGAGAATGGTTTATTGCCGAGTTGTTCTAAATCTAAAATACAAGTAGGTATGGTTAACAAGAATACTAGAAAAAAGACTGGAGCTTGTGTGGATAGTGGATCAAAAGAAGATCATATCTGTCTCTTTTCAGCTTCTGAATCTATGGGTTTGAGAACTTGTCCTATCTGCAAAACCTTCTCTTCTGCTTCTAACACTACTTTAAATGCGCACATCGATCAATGTCTATCAGTTGAGTCGGGACAGCAGCCTATTAGTAAGCCAAACAGGCCTAGGACTAAGCCACGGTTGAAAGTTAAATCAATGATTGATATCTATGCTTGTGCGAAAGAAGGCACAATAGAAGATCTTGACAAAAGAAATGGAACAAACTGGGCGATGATTTCGAGCTACTCCCAGCAGGTTGTCTCTGATGATAAGCCTGAAGTCACCAACAAAGGAAAGAAGAAGAGAAGCATGTTGCGTGTTCGAAATGATGAAGATGCTGCTGGCATTGGACCTGTTTACATTGATGCTAAGGGCCAAAAATTGCGGATTTTATCTAAGGTTAGTGAGAAAAATTGGACCTGTTTACATTGATGCTAAGGGCCAAAAATTGCGGATTTTATCTAAGGTTAGTGAGAAAATTTCTGATCCATCAAGGAAGCATGAAGATGGCTGTGATAAGAAATCTACAAGCAAAGATAAAGTGAACAAAAGCTTGAAGAAAAAGTTTCAAGGAAAGAAATATTACAAGTATCCTAAATTAGTTCATCAAAGCAGAAAACTCGCTGTTCGTAAATGCCATGTTTCAGAGGTATGCTTTTACTTGAAATCTCATAGTTGCATGATCCGTTCTTGATTTGGTAGCTAGATTCTTAAAGCTACATCTGTTGTTTAACAAAACCACTTATGTAACAGGTACAGGAGCATAAAAGACCATATTCTGAACATAGTAGAGACTTCGAGAGGTCAGGAATCTCAGGCCATGGTCAGTATAGAAGTTACAACCAGCGGACGCTGACAAAACACGGTCTTTCGAGGCATGGTCATAAGAAAGAGGAAGAAAGTTGTGATCAGCCATCTGAGAGTGGGAAAACATTGTCAGAAGATCCTCTTGTGTCAAGAGGTCCAAGTCATGTTACTACTGATTTGTCCGAGACTGTTTCCTCGACTTTATACAGTCAAAACTCATGGGAGAGACAAGTCTCTGGAAAGAGTTGGGCTTTGTCTAGGGACTTAAGCATCGATAGTGAATCATTTGTTGCAAATCCCTTGAGATGTTCAACACCTCTTGATATGGAGAATTCATATAAGGCAAAAGGCATCATGAAGTTCAAGAAAGCTTCACTGGATGTCTTGGACTACGAAGATGAAGATAAAGGGAAATGGGAGTCTGAAATGACTCAAGATCATGAACTTACAGATTATGATGATTGGGATGATAATGGAGAAACGGATAAGTTCTTGCTAAGTTCAAATGAAAGCTATGATGATATGTTGGACAAGACTGTTAGAAGAAATGGTGATGTAAACTCTCTCTTCAATGAGACTGCTATAGAAGAAACTCCACTAAGATAATAGACCCACTTTTGTTTCAAAAATGGTTTCAAAGTGAGGGTGAAAGATAAGTATGAATAAGTTATTATGATGTTATAAAAATTGAATTTTAAATAAACATCTTGATGTTTTTTTTCCATATATTTATATGGTTGAGATTATATGAGGTAATGAAGATCATAGTCACCATCATGACCTACATTATTATGTGTAAGCAATTCATTTTTTGTTTTCTAACTCATTCCTTATTTAGAGTGAAAACATATAAACTTTATTATACACGTAGATAGAGATTGAGCTAAACAATATCAACATTGTATGGACAAGATTTTTATGAACACAAAAAAAATAGTAAACAGAAAAGGGAGATATTTTAGTGAAATGTGAATGTTATTATATGCGTAGTGATGAGTACAAAGCACAACGGCTCTATTATATTGCATGCTCATTTTCAGTATCATTTTCTTATTATCATATCATATGCTTCTCACTTCATTTTTTTTTCTTTGTCAAGTTGATATGTATTATGCATTTACACATTTCAAATATATAACTGTCCACCTATTTTTCTTTTTTACTAGTAATAGTTTCTATAAAGTCATGAATTTAACAGTTGATAAAACTTTAAAAGCTACGAACAAATGTAATTTTTGTAGTTTAAATTTTATTTTTCGTGGCTACATTGGCCACTACTAATGTGTAAATTGAGGTTGATGTATAATAATAAAGTTTCGGTGTATATAAATTTTTGAGAGGGTGACTCATGCATCTAAAGAGTTATATCTAGACACTACTCAAAGCCAATATTGGTCGTAAAATTCAATGATTCTATTTTTGAAATTTCCACTAACTCCTAAAAAGTTACAAGTTTGGCAACTTGTGAGAACACTTGACCATTTGGAAAAAGTTATTATCATGAAACATCTTTATTAAGATAAGATGTCAAGTTGAAAATTGATGGACACTATTGAATATTTTAAATCTTTTCTTTTTTGTTAGAATTAAGTTTTGTAATACCTATGACACTTTAAGATTACATAAGTGCACATCTAAACTTTTGAACATTCAATTTAGAATGCAAAATCATCGGATTTTGTATAGCTCGGTTGGTTAGCACACCCCGCCCTGACCTAGAGGTCAGTGGTTCGAGTCACGCCTGTGACATTAATAAATATTTTAGACAAAATTTATTACAAGAAATTTTGAAGATTAGGTCTTTGTAATTAAACAAATAATTAAGAACTAACAATTACCTACCTAATGCAAGTGTGTCAAACGCTGAATCTGATAATACATAGATTATATATTTAGAGTTAGGTTCACCAAAGATTATTTAAAGGAGCCCCACTTAACTGATTTTTTAATTTAGGCGTGAAGATCGTAAATCAATCAAGTGACGAACTGTTGTCTTTGGTCCTCCATTATTTAGCTTTACACAATAAAACAATTTGGCTAGATCGTTGTTCTAAGCATATTTACTTTACACAATAAAACAATTTGGCTAGATCGTTGTTCTAAGCATATTTAAAAGCACGAGACATATTATATAGGACTTTAATGATACTTCTTATGGTGCACATTTCCTTGCCATTAAGTTAATAATTAAACAAATAATTAAGAACTAACAATTACCTACCTAATGCAAGTGTGTCAAACGCTGAATCTGATAATACATAGATTATATATTTAGAGTTAGGTTCACCAAAGATTATTTAAAGGAGCCCCACTTAACTGATTTTTTAATTTAGGCGTGAAGATCGTAAATCAATCAAGTGACGAACTGTTGTCTTTGGTCCTCCATTATTTAGCTTTACACAATAAAACAATTTGGCTAGATCGTTGTTCTAAGCATATTTAAAAGCACGAGACATATTATATAGGACTTTAATGATACTTCTTATGGTGCACATTTCCTTGCCATTAAGTTAACATCTAGTAAATTAGTTCATTTGTTGTGTACCCTTCGCAGATATGTATAGTTACGTAAATAATTAAAGGCATGTTGCAAATATCTATACTAATAAAAAAAATTACTAAAAAAAAATCGGAATATTACAAAGTTTTTTTTTCTTTTTTTTTTTTGTCAATATATACAAAGTTTCTTTTATTAACATGTAATTATATTACAAAAACATACCACATGTCTTTAATTGATGGTCCGTAAATAGTTTAAAAGATTATGCACCAACTATTACGTAGATAATTCCCATGCTTGCTTATTTAATATTTTTCGAATTTATTAAATTCGTTGTTTCTATCGCAAATCCTCCAAAAACAACATTCAAAGGTAAAAATTGTGATTTAGTAAAAAAAAAAAAAATGGAGAGAAAAAATAGGCGAATAATTACGGCAAGAAAAATATAACTAATGAACACAGCGTTTATAAACTTCAATAGATACAAAAATACATACACTTTTTTTTTCTCAGAACAAAAAATACATACACTATGTAGTGTATTATGTATATATAAAGTTGCGTGTAAGTAAAGTGAAAATCTAAGCGCGTGTGGGGTCGAAGTATGTACGAATTTCGTAAATATGGTTTCGTTTTGGCTTATAAAGTAGAACAAAATAAAAATAAAATGAATATAAAATATAGAAATAGAGAGAGTGGAGAAACAACGGACCCAAGATTTATTATTGAATAAAAGTCTGATGTGATTGCGACGTGTCGCTTGTTTGTCTGCCCTGTGGGTCTCTCACTTCTATTCCTACTTGCTTATTTTCAAATCTATTATCCAAAACAATTCACTATTTAATTGGTCATTTGTGTAGATTTTTAACTTAAATTTTGTGTTTAAATGAAGCATTACAAAATCAAGATGTAATCTAAAATAGACTATAGACAAATCCAAAAATCTTCCAAGTTCCAATAACCTTAATTTTTTGTTTAAGGCACTAAATTTTGGATTTTAACAGTATAATGTTATAATTTTATGTGATAAATTTAGGTTTTTTTTTTTTTTTTTTTTTTTTTTTTTGTGCTTGCTTCTATCTCTCAGTCTATCTCTTTCTTCTCTTCAATGTTATCTTTCCCTCTCTAGACGCCATTTTTCTTTTGCCAAGAGAGTTATTTATCCAAGGTGTGTAGTAAAGTACCATCTTTTATCTAATCCATCTATGCTAATCTTCGTTTTTGTTCCTTTTCTTCTTCATGGTTTGTTAAAGTTCTGGATTTAGTTATTCTTCTTGCTCCTTCTTTATTTGATCTTTATTCATTTTCAAGATCCAATTCTTTTTTTTTTTTTTTTGGTTTTAAGGTTAATCCAAGATCCAATTCTTGAAATCTAAAGATCCAATTCTTTTTTTTTTTTTTTTGGTTTTAAGGTTAATCCAAGATCCAATTCTTGAAATCTATGAGATGGGTATGTGTGCATATGTGTAGTTTTACGTTTAAAGATCACTGTTTTCTCCGATCTTGTCTTCTTTATATATGTTCATAATTTTTTTTTCTTTTTCTTTACAAGCTTGGTTTATGAATGTTGATGATCTTTAAGTTTATGAACACCATCTGTTTGTTTTAAGTCCTAGTTGAGTTGTTCATCTTAACTTTGATCTATTTATCTATTTGTTTAGTTTCTTCATCCATTTATGGATGTCTTAATCACTTTTTTTTGCTTAAGATTCCTTCGACATAAAATAAGATCTCTCGGATCAGATCGTATCACAGTCTTTTGCGTGAGAATAATTGTTATTCTTTGTGAGGTTTCACTTCATCAAATCATCTTTACCCACTAATCTTGATTACTTTTGTATGACTTTCTTCCACATGAAATAATGTTTTATTAAGAAGGCATAAACTCTTATCTTCAAATCTGAAGAACATGTACTTGTGTTCTTTTTGGCAGGTGTAGGAGTCAGATTTGGGTAGGTGATGATAAAGATCTGGTGTTATGTGGAAGTATTTGCGAAACGAGGAGGAGGAGGCAAATAGTAACAGTGGAAGAATCAAATGTTCTTATCCACTGAGAACCCACCAAATAACCCACTTTCTTCTTCTTCTTCTCATTTCTTACATCTCACCACTTCTTCCCATGAGTTAGGTCAATCCCATCTCCCCAGTTTTTCCATCAGGTAAATTTATTAACTTTTTCTCCTCTAGGCCTGTTTTGGCCCTTTCTATAATTTTGGGTGTTACAAATGGCCCTTTTAACAATAATCCCTATTTTCAAATCTACATCCAAAACAATTCACTATTTAATTGGTCATTTGTGAAGATTTTTAACTTAAATTTTGTGTTAAAATGAAGCATTACAAAATCTAGATGTAATTCTAAAATAGACTATAGACAAATCCAAAAATCTTCCTAGATCCAATAACCTTAAATTTTTGTTTAAGGCACTAAATTTTGGATTTTAACAGTATAATGTTATAATTTTATGTGATAAATTCAGATTTTTTTTTTTTTTTTTGTCAAAGGAATAAGAACATGTAGTCACCTAAAAATTAACATTTATCTGATTAAATATTATTTTTTAAAAAAAATGAAATGGTGGAGTGTAATAATAATTGTACTTTAGTGTGGAAGCTTTCAATATTTTTTTTTCTCTTAAATTTATTTAACATGTATTGTGGAGTTATATGGAACACTAAAAGTTTTTTTTGTGCTTGCTTCTATCTCTCAGTCTATCTCTTTCTTCTCTTCAATGTTATCTTTCCCTCTCTTTTTGGATTTTAACAGTATAATGTTATAATTTTATGTGATAAATTCAGATTTTTTTTTTTTTTTTTGTCAAAGGAATAAGAACATGTAGTCACCTAAAAATTAACATTTATCTGATTAAATATTATTTTTTAAAAAAAATGAAATGGTGGAGTGTAATAATAATTGTACTTTAGTGTGGAAGCTTTCAATATTTTTTTTTCTCTTAAATTTATTTAACATGTATTGTGGAGTTATATGGAACACTAAAAGTTTTTTTTGTGCTTGCTTCTATCTCTCAGTCTATCTCTTTCTTCTCTTCAATGTTATCTTTCCCTCTCTCTCTTCAATGTTATCTTTCCCTCTCTAGACGCCATTTTTCTTTTGCCAAGAGAGTTATTTATCCGAGGTGTGTAGTAAAGTACCATCTTTTATCTAATCCATCTATACTAATTTTCGTTTTTGTTCCTTTTCTTCTTCATGGTTTGTTAAAGTTCTGGATTTAGTTATTCTTCTTGCCCCTTCTGTATTTGATCTTTATTCATTTTCAAGATCCAACTCTTCAATGTTATCTTTCCCTCTCTAGACGCCATTTTTCTTTTGCCAAGAGAGTTATTTATCCGAGGTGTGTAGTAAAGTACCATCTTTTATCTAATCCATCTATACTAATTTTCGTTTTTGTTCCTTTTCTTCTTCATGGTTTGTTAAAGTTCTGGATTTAGTTATTCTTCTTGCCCCTTCTGTATTTGATCTTTATTCATTTTCAAGATCCAAACCTTGAAATCTACGAGATGGATATGTGTGCATCTGTGTAGTTTTACGTTTAAAGATCACTGTTTTCTCCGATCTTGTCTTCTTTATATATGTTTATATATGTTCATAATTTTTTTTTCTTTTTCTTTACAAGCTTGGTTTATGAATATTGATGATCTTTAAGTTTATGAACACCATCTGTTTGTTTTAAGTCCTAGTTGAGTTGTTCATCTTAACTTTGATCTATTTATCTATTTGTTTAGGTTCTTCATCCATTTATGGATGTCTTAATCACTTTTTTTTGCTTAAGATTCCTTCGACATAAAATAAGATCTCTCGGATCAGATCGTACCACAGTCTTTTGCGTGAGAATAATTGTTATTCTTTGTGAGGTTTCACTTCATCAAATCATCTTTACCCACTAATCTTGATTACTTTTGTATGACTTTCTTCCACATGAAATAATGTTTTATTAAGAAGGCATAAACTCTTATCTTCAAATCTGAAGAACATGTACTTGTGTTCTTTTTTGCAGGTGTAGGAGTCAGATTTGGGTAGGTGATGATAAAGATCTGGTGTTATGTGGAAGTATTTGGGAAACGAAGAGGAGGAGGAGGCAAATAGTTACAGTGGAAGAAGCAAATGTTCTTATCCACTGAGAACCCACCAAATGACCCACTTTCTACTTCTCCTTCTCATTTCTTACATCTCACCACTTCTTCTCATGAGTTAGGTCAATCCCATCTCCCCAGTTTTTCCATCAGGTAAATTTATTAACTTTTTCTCCTCTCATGAGTTAGGTCAATCCCATCTCCCCAGTTTTTCCATCAGGTAAATTTATTAACTTTTTCTCCTCTGAATCTTTTTTTCTTTTTTCTTCTTTCTTCTGGGTTTCTTAGTCAATATGGTTTTTATAGGAAGTAAATATATTGTGTATATTTTTCCATTATTATGTAACGGTAACTTCCCTAAATATCTTTGTAATAGCCTCTATATAAGAGGATTAATTCTGTGAATAATGTAAGTAATCTTTTAATCCAATATAGGAAGTAAATATATTGTGTATATTTTTCCATTATTATGTAACGGTAACTTCCCTAAATATCTTTGTAATAGCCTCTATATAAGAGGATTAATTCTGTGAATAATGTAAGTAATCTTTTAATCCAATATGGTATCAGAGCCATTAGGGTAAATCCCTCTTTTTTTTTCTCTCGATCCTTTTGGACGCTCCTGCTTTTTCTTTCCTTATTCTCTTTGTCTTCTTCCTCTCGCTTCTCTGCAACTTTTTCCCTGCTTTCTCTTAAGCTTTTCTCAACTCCTTCACTATGTCTACAGAATCCACCGCTGAACGAATCTCTGTGTTTAACACACAATCCCCTCAAACCACTCTTTTATCCATCAACATGTCAAGTGTTACTAAACTCACTACACAAAACTACTTGATGTGGTGTAAACAAGTTCGATCTCTTCTTGAAAGTCATGAGTTGCATCATTTTCTTGAAGACTCCACTGCTGCTCCTCCTCCCACGGTTACTACAGATGGTGTAACCAAGGATAATCCGAATTTTATTGCTTGGGAAACCTTTAGATGCCGAGGATCTCATTGAACAGGTGCTAGTTGGTCTTGGTGATGAATATAAACCGGTGATTGATGCTGTCAATGCTCGTGACACCCCTATATCCTTTTCGGCGCTTCATGAAAGACTCATCAATCACGAGTCCACTCTTCTTTGCTCGGAATCATCTACAACTCACCCGATTGTTGCTAATGCGGCTGACTCACGCAACAAGTCTCATCCGCGGGGTTCCAATGGCAGCTCGTCCAACCGTGGCCCTTCTCAGCAAACAAGTCATGATCGCAACAACAATTCTGGGTCTTCAAATCCTCGGACAAACAACGGCTTCTCAGCAAACAAGTCATGATCGCAACAACAATTCTGGGTCTTCAAATCCTCGGACAAACAACGGTCGTGGCTATCAGGGGAAGTGTCAAGCTTGTGGAGAGTTTGGTCATAGTGCAAGGTATTGCATCAAGCTTGTGGAGAGTTTGGTCATAGTGCAAGGTATTGCACCCAATTTCGCATAGTCCGCAGCAACAACAACTCGTCTCAGTGGCCTGCTTCTGCTCCTCCATGGACGAACTCGGGTCCCTCTGCTCCCTGGCCGCGTGCACATGCAGCCTCTCTTGGTGATCAATCGACTTGGCTACTAGATTCAGGAGCTTCTCATCACATGACCTCGGATCTCTCCAATCTCGCTTCTCATCAACCTTATCAAGGTGGTGAAGATGTCCTCTTGGGTGATGGATCAGCCCTTTCCATCACTCATCTCGCTTCTCATCAACCTTATCAAGGTGGTGAAGATGTCCTCTTGGGTGATGGATCAGCCCTTTCCATCACTCACACTGGTTCATCTTCCTTTCCCTCTCTCACTCGTCCTTTTTTTCTTAATAATGTGTTATGTGTTCCCTCCTTGGATAAAAATCTGATTTCTGTGTTTCAGCTATGTAAAGCTAACAACGTTTCAGTTACATTTACACCCACTTTCTTTCAGGTGAGGGATCTTCCCACAGGGCATCTTCGTCTGGAGGGAACAATGGCAAATGGCACCTATGAGTGGCCAACGTTTTCTGCGAAACCCTCTGTTGCATTTGCCTCGTCTACTAAAGCTTCTTTAGTTGATTGGCACTCTCGTTTAGGACATCCTGCTTTTGCTATTTTACAAAAAACTATTTCTATGTTTGATTTACCTATGTCTTCAAAACCTATTGCTTCTCTTCCTTGCACTGCTTGTTCTTTATTTCTATGTTTGATTTACCTATGTCTTCAAAACCTATTGCTTCTCTTCCTTGCACTGCTTGTTCTTCGCATAAGATGCATAAGTTGCCTTTTGGGATTTCTTCTATGTCTTCCTCTCATCCTCTTGAACTTATCTTTTCGGATGTGTGGACTTCTCCTTCTTATTCATTTGATGGTTACAAGTATTATGTGATTTTTGTTGATCATTTCACTAGGTACACATGGTTCTACCCATTGAAGAAGAAGTCTGATGTTTTGTGACTTTTACGCAATTCAAGTCCCTGGTGGAAAATCGCTTCAATCACAAAATCAAAATTCTCTTCAGTGACAATGGTGGAGAATATATTGCTTTGTCTAATTTTTTGGCCTTGCAGGGAATTTCTCATATGACAAGTCCTCCTCATACCCCTGAGCATAATGGACTTGCTGAACGTCGCCATCGTCACATAGTTGAAACTGGTCTTGCTCTCTTATCTCATGCTTCTATGCCTCGTTCATATTGGTCCTTTGCATTTGCTACTGCCGTTTATTTGATCAATCGCATGCCTAGTGCTCCTCTTGATTTTCAGCTTCCTTATACTCGCTTGTTTGGTGTTGTTCCTAATTTACTTAGATTAAGGGTGTTTGGTTGTCTCTGTTTTCCTTGGTTAAAACCTTATACAACTAACAAACTTGATTCTAAATCAGCACCTTGTGTATTTCTTGGTTATTCCTTATCACAAAGTGCTTATTTCTGTCTTGATAGGTCTAAAGATCGCATCTATGTGTCACGACATGTTACATTTCATGAGTCTTCATTTCCCTTTTCAAAATCTGTTGAATCACTTGACTCTTCGGATATGTTTTCAGATTCTACTAATGTTTCTTCTTCACCTTTAGTTTCAGCTTTTCCCCAGGTTCCTCGTCCGCCTCCGCCTGTCGCATCTTCACCTCCGGTTCAGCCTGCAGCTCCCTCTTCGACTCCAGCTCAGGCGGAGCAGAGTTCTTCGTCTTCACCGGTCCAGGTCCAGGCGGAGCAGCTCCCTCCTTCTCCAGCTCAGGCGGAGCAGAGTTCTTCGTCTTCACCGGTCCAGGTCCAGGCGGAGCAGCTCCCTCCTTCCATGTTACATTTCATGAGTCTTCATTTCCCTTTTCAAAATCTGTTGAATCACTTGACTCTTCGGATATGTTTTCAGATTCTACTAATGTTTCTTCTTCACCTTTAGTTTCAGCTTTTCCCCAGGTTCCTCGTCCGCCTCCGCCTGTCGCATCTTCACCTCCGGTTCAGCCTGCAGCTCCCTCTTCGACTCCAGCTCAGGCGGAGCAGAGTTCTTCGTCTTCACCGGTCCAGGTCCAGGCGGAGCAGCTCCCTCCTTCTCCAGCTCAGGCGGAGCAGAGTTCTTCGTCTTCACCGGTCCAGGTCCAGGCGGAGCAGCTCCCTCCTTCACCACCGGTCCAGGTCCAGGCGGAGCTGATTCCTCCTTCTCCACCGGTCCAGGTCGTGGCGGAGCAGCTCCCTCCTTCTCCGCCAACGTCTGCGACTTCTGCTTCAGCAGAACAGATCGTGACTTCTTCCTCTCCGTCACCTACTGTGCAGCCTTCTTCCTCATCTTCTGCAGATCAATCCTCTCCTTCAGCTTCATCTGCGCCTGCGTCTTCCTCCACACCACCGCAGCTCTCTGTTTCACCACCACCAGTCCCTCCGCCTGCACCTCTCTTGCGTCGCAGCTCACGTAGTTCGCGTCCACCTGAGAAACTGAACCTTCATACCTCGCTTGCTGTGTCACCCAACTACATTCCGTCACCCAACTACATTCCCACTTCCGTGAATGAAGCTCTCAAATTACCACATTGGCGTGATGCTATGCAAGAGGAGATTGACTCTCAAACTCGCAATCATACTTGGGACTTGGTTAATCCTACTAATGTGTCTAATGTTGTTGGCTCTAGGTGGATCTTTACTATCAAACGGAAGCAGGATGGAACTATCAAGCGCTACAAGGCTCGCTTAGTAGCTAAAGGCTATACTCAAAGAGAAGGCCTTGATTACAATGAGACTTTCAGCCCTGTGGTGAAACCAGCCACCATTCGCCTCATTCTCAGTCTCGCGGTAACAAATAATTGGTCTCTTCGTCAATTAGATGTTAACAATGCATTTTTGCAAGGTCCTTTACAGGAAGAAGTTTATATGACTCAACCTACGGGGTTTCAAGATAAGAAGAATCCTCATGCTTTGTATGCTTTGTTTGCAAGGTCCTTTACAGGAAGAAGTTTATATGACTCAACCTACGGGGTTTCAAGATAAGAAGAATCCTCATGCTTTGTGTCTTCTACGGAAAGCTATCTATGGTCTCAAACAAGCACCACGAGCATGGTACAATGAGCTGCGCAAATTTCTCCTTGGATATGGCTTTGAAAATTCTCTTGCAGATGCATCCTTGTTCATCTACAAAGCCAAAGATGTTCGACTCTTCATGCTGGTCTATGTTGATGATATCATTGTCACGGGCAATGATCCTCATCACATCTCACGGTTTATCGCTTCTCTTTCTCAAGCTTTTTCATTAAAAGATCTTGGTCCTCTTTCTTATTTTCTTGGTGTTGAAGTTACTCGAAATACGCAGGGCATTCACTTAACTCAATCTCGTTATATTGCAGATCTCTTGAACAAGACCAAAATGCAGAATACGAAATCAGTTCACACACCACTCTGCACGTCCGCGGCATTGACTCTCCATCAAGGCACGGCGTTAGATGATGCAACGGAGTATCGCATGGTTCTTGGCAGTCTTCAATACCTATCTCTAACCCGTCCAGATATCTCCTTCGCGGTCAACAAGCTATCACAATTCATGCACAAGCCCACAATGGATCATTGGACAGCGGTCAAACGAATACTTCGGTATCTTTCCGGGACCTTGCATCGTGGAATCTTCCTCAGCGCCAAGTCTTCACCAAATCTCCATGCTTTCACGGATGCCGATTGGGCGGGCAACAAGGATGATTTCACCTCCACAAGTGCTTATATTGTTTACCTTGGTCAACACCCTATTGCTTGGACTTCAAAGAAACAAACTGGCGTTGCTCGATCGTCTACAGAAGCTGAATATCGTGCGTTGGCAACCACCATGGCGGAAATTTGTTGGCTCTCGTCTCTGATCAAGGAACTCGGTCTCAGCCTCTCTTCTTCTTGTCCTACAATCTACTGTGATAATCTAGGAGCCACATACTTAGCTGCAAATCCGGTTTTTCACTCCAGAATGAAGCACATTGCTTTGGACTACCACTTCGTTCGTCAATTTGTTCAACAAGGCTTGGTTCGTGTCTCCCATGTCTCCTCTGATGATCAACTTGCTGATGCTTTAACCAAACCCCTTCCACGCTCACGCTTCGAACTCTTGATNCTAAATACCTTTGTAATAGCCTCTATATAAGAGGATTAATTCTGTGAATAATGTAGGTAATCTTTTACAAGGTGATCCGCTGTCCCCTTTTCTATTTATTCTATGTACTGAAATCTTGATTATGCGGTTGAAGAGAGGAGATCCAGTTCACCACTTCCTAGGTATCAAAATCGCAGCCACAGCACCATACATTTCACATTTATTCTTTGCGGACGATAGCCTATTCTTTAGTTCGGTGGAGGAGAGTCAACTCAGATCGTTCAAGCATATATTAGACAGTTACGAAACTCTCTCAGGTCAAAAGGTGAACAAGACAAAGTCTAGTGTGCTCTATGGTCCAAAAGTGTCGGCTGACACGAAAGAGATAGTCAAGAACATCACCGGAATTTCACAAGAGGGTGGAAAAGGGATCTATTTGGGAATGCCTGAAACGTTTCTCGGTTCAAAAATCGAAACACTTCAATTCGTTGAGGAGAAAATTCTAGCTCGCATAGGCTCTTGGAAGAATCGCTATCTCTCTCATGGAGGCAAAGAAGTGTTGATCAAAGCAGTGGTACAAGCCATCCCCGCATATGTAATGTCATGCTACCTTCTTCCTAAGACTTTGATAACACGTATTACGGCGGATATGGCACGTTTCTGGTGGCGAGATAAAGATACAGGAAGGGGTATTCATTGGCATACTTGGGATTCTCTTGCAAAACGAAAGGAAAGAGGAGGTTTAAATTTCAGACATATTGATGGGTTTAATCTTGCTCTTCTCAGTAAGCAATTATGGAGATTGTGCTTGAACCCTCAGTCCGTGTTATCTAGAATCCTCAAGGCGAAATATTTCCCAAGAGAGAGCTCAATCCTACATGCTAAGCTCGGCTCACAACCATCCTATGTGTGGTGTGGCCCAAGCCATTCCCGCATATGTAATGTCATGCTATCTTCTTCCAAAAACTTTGATAACACGTATTACGGCGGATATGGCACGTTTCTGGTGGAGAGATAAAGATACAGGAAGGGGTATTCATTGGCATACTTGGGATTCTCTTGCAAAGCGAAAGGAAAAAGGAGGTCTAAATTTCAGACACATTGATGGTTTTAATCTTGCTCTTCTCAGTAAGCAATTATGGAGATTGTGCTTAAACCCTCAGTCCGTGTTATCTAGAATCCTTAAGGCGAAATATTTCCCACGAGAGAGCTCAATCTTACACGCTAAGCTCGGCTCACAACCATCCTATGGGTGGAAAAGCATATTAGAAGGAAAGAAGCTACTGAACTTGGGTCTTAAGAAAGAGTTTGGTAATGGAAGTGATATAGATATTTGGCGCGATCCTTGGTTGATGGACACTTATCCAAGACCAGCTATCCCTCTTTACAACGATTTACTTCCCACATTAGCACAACTCAAGGAAGGTAGCAAACGATTTACTTCCCACATTAGCACAACTCAAGGAAGGTAGCAGCGACGAGTGGAACGTTGGCAGATTACACCAATTCTTTGATCCCTTCGAATGTCAACGGATTCTACAGGTAAAACCAGGAGGAGTAGATTCGCAAAGCAGCTTTTCTTGGGTGTTTAATGCCTCGGGTTTATACTCGGTTAAGTCAGGTTATTGGATATGGGAATCATCTTCTCTAAACAACAACAAGGCCTCCGAGCAGTTACCGGATTTCTCGAGGATTTACCAGGAAATTTGGAATATTGAAGCGAGTAATAAAGTTAAGCATTTCATTTGGCGCTGCTTATCTTCTTCCCTCCCGGTCAAAGCAGCTCTTAGGACGAAAAGAGTGATTGACGACGACCGTTGCAGTTTATGTGGTCAAGCAGCAGAGAGCATAAATCATTTGTTCTTCCTTTGTGACCTCGCCAAGGAAGTATGGGCTCTTACATCATTTGCTCCTATTTTCTCCGCCCTCACACCGAGCGAGTTGCTCGCAGGTAACATCTGGAGTTGCTTACATTTACCGTCTGAGTTTGACACAGTGCAGCACGAAGACAAGAAGCTCTGGCCATGGCTGTTATGGCGTATATGGAAGGCCCGAAACGGCTTCATCTTTCAACGGAACACCACGACAGCAGCTTTCATTAAGGCACAAGCTCAAGCGGATCTTCATGAATGGACTGAACTTCATCATCCTTCGGTCTCTGTCACGAATCCCATTATAACAGAGGAGAGAATAGACAAATGGATTGCACCAGAGGAACACTTTCTCAAATGCAATATAGATGCGGCGTGGCAAGACTCCAAGGATGTGTGTGGGATTTCATGGATTTTAAGGGACCATACAGGTCGAGTTCGCCTATATGGGATTAAAAATTTTCTCATGGATTTTAAGGGACCATACAGGTCGAGTTCGCCTATATGGGATTAAAAATTTTCCACGTTTAATATCGTCCCTGGAATCAGAAGCGTCAGCTTTAGTATGGGCAGTGAACTGTATTTGGAACATGGGCTACAATAAGGTCATTTTTGAGTCGGATTCGCTTTCTCTCATAAAGGCTTTATCTAACCCGTCTGAATGGCCGCGACTTTTCTCCTTCACGTCGGAAATCCATGGGATACTATCCAGAAGACCATGGGAAGTTAACTTTCAACATATCAGTCGAAAGAAGAATGTAGCTGCGGATACCTTGGCTAAGCAAGCGATTTTTGCCCCTCTTTATTTTAGTTCTATCGATTGTTTTATTCATACTTGGCTCCAGCCCTCTCTGGAATTTTAACTCTATTTGGCTTATGATTATTGATTAATGGAAGGTTTCAGTTGACAAAAAAAAAAAATGCTAACAACTCTTAGCAAAAAGAGTGGTAAAAATAGTTAGAAGAGTTTTGAAAAAAATATAGAAAATGCTAACAACTCTTAGCAAAAAGAGTGGTAAAAATAGTTAGAAGAGTTTTGAAAAAAATATAGAATCCTAGTTAATTGAAAACCCTAAGTCTGAACATATACTGAAAACCCTAGAAAAATAGCAAGAAAGAGCTTCACTGATCAATTAAGATCCATCATCATTCGTGAAAACTCCTCGAAACATACAAATCCGTCACCGTTTTCGTCAACATCAGCTATCATACGCTTACAATCGTCTAAGGTGCACCGATCATCTCCAATAGTCGACGAAAAAACTCTTAAAAGTTCCTCAGCTGAAATCAAACCATCACGATCCGCGTCAAAGAAGTTGAAAGTCTCCTTAAGCTCAGTAGGATCACGACGAGGCGGATTCAAAGATGCAATACGACTCGCTATATCTTCTAAACGAATCAAACCGTTGCAATCAACCTCGTTAATCATAATGTTGATATCCTCCTTTGTTAATGTATCAAAACCGAGGCGAATAAGTAGCGATTCAAGATCGTGTCTAGAGACAGCTCCATCGTTGTCTTTATCGATCAGCTTAAACGCCTCGAGGAACTCGAGGTAAGGTTTGTTAGAAACCTCTGGGGGATTGCTAGTCGGCTTAAGAGAGGCACGTTTGGATTTGGTGAAGAAACGTTTTGGATTCAATTTTGAGAATTTCATAGTTGAGAAGAGTGTTTTCTTGATATTGATCACGGAGAAAAATAAAGGTGTATGTGAAATTTGGGATTTGAATATAAATAGGAGTAGTGAGCGTGTGAGTTATTTATTTGGCAATTTCCTGTGAAATTTGGGATTTGAATATAAATAGGAGTAGTGAGCGTGTGAGTTATTTATTTGGCAATTTCCTTTTTTTTTTTAATTTTTGTCAATAATTTGGAAATTTTCTAGAAAATTCCTTCTGAACTAACTTTCACAATTTATTTTTTTTAATTGTTAATGGAAAATTCACTTAATTAGATTCATACGCACGTTTCTTTTTCTTAGAGCACGTTATGTTGTTTCAGTTTTATTTGGCAATTTCCTTTTTTTTTTTAATTTTTGTCAATAATTTGGAAATTTTCTAGAAAATTCCTTCTGAACTAACTTTCACAATTTATTTTTTTTAATTGTTAATGGAAAATTCACTTAATTAGATTCATACGCACGTTTCTTTTTCTTAGAGCACGTTATGTTGTTTCAGTAAAATTTTGTGAGCCACGCGTGATGATACTAATCCTTTATACAGATAAATATCTTGTGCCAAAATTGAATATTTATATCGAAAACATATGTTAATCATATAGACATGCATAGAGATTTTTTTAGGATGAATATTATTTTCAAACTCCTAGGCGTTAATAATTTTTTTTTTCAATAAACATAAATAATTAATTAAATACTACAATTTTTTTTTTTCTTTTTTGTCAAGATAAATACTAGTACAATTATTATAGTTAACTCTTCAATGACGAAGGTGATTGTCTGGTTTATTAACGAACCGGTTTGATCCCGCTTTTTTAAAAATTTGAAAATTTAAAGTAAACCAGATTTATAAGTGGAGACGGAAGAAGATTTAATTTCGAGAGCTTTTGAAAAATAAAATAAAAAAATTCGAGAGGTTTTACCGTTTTAGGTTTCTCTGGTCGCCGGAGAATATGGAGAGAATCCACGTCTCGGTCCGAGCTCGGCCACTTACGCCGGAGGATGCGAGTACAACTCCTTGGAAGATCTCTTCCAACTTAATTTCCATGCCTAATCATTCTTCTCTAGCTTTCGATTTTGGTACTCTACTTCAGTTCACTTCTGACTTCCATTTTCTTCAACTGTTTGCGATTCTGTGTCCAATCTCTTTCTCTCTATTTGCTTACAAGCACAGATCGGATTTTCAAAGAAGACTGTAAAACTGTGGAAGTGTATGAAGCTCGGACGAAAGATATTGAAGCACAGATCGGATTTTCAAAGAAGACTGTAAAACTGTGGAAGTGTATGAAGCTCGGACGAAAGATATTGTTTCTGCTGCAATTTGCGGATTCAACGGTAAACAAAACACTTCTTCTTATGGGTTTAGCTGATTTAGTTAAATCATTTTTACGAATTGTTGCTTTGATTTTGATAATTTGGGAATCTCCGTTGTGATAATCATATCTGTTTTACTGAAGGAACTGTGTTTGCATATGGGCAAACTAACAGTGGGAAGACACATACAATGCGAGGTTCACCTACTGAACC
>CM071721.1:4701574-4712091 GCA_036630335.1 Physaria fendleri | reverse complement strand
GTTGCTACTGCCTCTGGGGATAAAAGTGTTCGTCTCTGGGATGTTCGCAGTAAGCCATATTCTTTTAACAGATTAGCTTTGTCTCTGAATACTGTAACAGACTGAAGGTTGATTTAGAAGTGTCTATATTTTGTAATGGGTTAGCTTTGTGTCATTCAAAAATAATTCTTATCGTCTTGGCTTTTGCTCTTGGTTATGTCGCAGAAACTATTGATTGATGAGAATATAATAGATAGATGATTGGTAAAAATCATAACCTTTCTATTTAGCTAGATTCCATATTAGAGCTAACAGGTTTTTGATATGTGGATGTGGCTTCTTTTATGAGTCTTATTGTCATAGGAAAATTGCTTAAAACGTCTTCGTTGAGTTATACAGGTGGAAAATGTACACAACAGGCAGAACTTAATGGAGAGAATATAAACATTACCTACAAACCTGACGGGACACATATTGCTGTTGGTAATAGGGTATTATCTCGATCCTAATGTCTTTACAACTGAACTGTTCCTTGCTGGACAGTTGACTGTTTTATGAAATGCTTGATGGTTCACTTTATCTATAGTTGTTCTTTCTCTTACTGCCCAATGTAGGATGATGAGCTTACCATTCTGGATGTCCGTAAGTTTAAACCTCTACACAGGCGTAAATTCAATTATGAGGTACTGAAATCTCAGACTTATGTTAATCTCTATAAATGACTTTTTTTTTTCTGTTCTTCCTTGTCTCCTATTTCAAGCTCATGCTGTTATATATCACCTAACTTTCTTGTTCACGTAATCCCATTACTTGTTAAAGTTGGTGATTTTTTTGTTACCGTATGAATTGTTCTCTTAGCTTTTGTCTTCTTATAACAGGTAAATGAGATCGCTTGGAACATGCCAGGAGATATCCAAGAATCCCAAGTATAATACTGATGAAGGTACTTTGTCCGCAACAACACAAACTCTTACTCTTAATAGAATCCCAAGTATAATACTGATGAAGGTACTTTGTCCGCAACAACACAAACTCTTACTCTTAATAACAGAAAATGAACAATAACAAAACAACAAGCTCTGTGCAGGTGTGTTCAGGATATTTGGTTTTGAAAGCACATAGGAACAGAACACCACATCTTGAAAACAACTCTGCTTAACCCAAAAATACTAATGTCTTGACAGTATTATGTTTACAATCAAGTAACGTCTTGCAGTTCTGATTTTATATAAATCTGGTATTTTGTTCACTGCAGAAATGGGGATTTTGATAGAAGATTTGTGCTTTATTATATAATGAACGAATTGAAATTAAAAATCAAGATCAGAATTCTGAGTTCGAGTTACATCTATTCTCTATAATTACTACTAAAAGTTACAGATTGTTCTTGATAAAGATCAGAGTCATCAGATCAAAAGCTTCATCCCCAGGATAAGGTTGAAGAAGGAATGAATCCTGCCATATATAATACAGTTATTCAACGAGAGTCTGGATTTGGATTAAAAAAAAAAACAAGGGCACAAGATTTGCTTACCCAAAAAATAAACAATAATTATTGAGAGTTTGGCTGATATGTGAAAATCAGCAGAGGATGAACTTTGAGACGGGGAAGAACAACCCTGCAAAGCAAAGAAGAACAATAGTAATCAAATACTGAGAAAACCAAGTAACAGGTTTCCACTTGATCTCAACGCTTGAACTCTTCATCCTCTTCCAACTCATTGGCTCCAAGAAGAACCCGTGAAAAACAAGGAAGAAACAACAGAGCTGAAAGATCTCTCTTTTAATCGACTCTAACAAGGAAGAAACAACAGAGCTGAAAGATCTCTCTTTTAATCGACTCTAGTCTTGATTCTTTGAGGATGACACGACGACAGAACAAATCTTCTTCTCTTTGCCATAGTTTTAAAAGCAACAAATGTCCTGGACTCTCTGAAATTTCAGACAACGGATGCTGCTGAATCACCTTGAGTATTCCCATTCCTGGATTTGAAACAGGAACCAACTGTTGTTGTTGTTTCTCTTTGTGTTCTTCATCTACTGAAATCTCCACTACGTGAGAATCTTTAGTTCCAGCCATAGAGAAAAAAGTTAATTACAAAAGAATGATAATTTAGGAAGATACAGAGATCGGAAATGGAAAGAATATGAGAGAGTTGAGAGAAAAGACTAAGAATTAATTAAAATTGCAGAGAAGACTTGAATTTGTTGTATTTTATAATTGTTATTTTTCTAACGGCTATATATGTGCAACGGTCGGATTGTTTTCTTTTTTTACGTTATGTTGTTACTCTGCGTTGATAAAATATTAATAAAGTAAGCGCGACCTTTGATTACTTTTAACGGCTATATTTTTATTGGGCCACTAATGGGCTGAATTATTTACAGTGTGCTTCATAGTTAAAACTCTTATTTACATTTTCTTCATTATTAAATGCTTTACAAAGCAAAAACTTATTAATTACTAAAAATAAAAAACAGAAAAATTAATCATAACCAAACATTCAACTACTAACGTGATCCAAAATGAAAAAACCAAACAAGAAATCTACGCAATTTTGAAATCAAACCATATGATTGATGATATCATCAGCTTGTAAATCCAAAAAACCAAACAAGAAATCTACGCAATTTTGAAATCAAACCATATGATTGATGATATCATCAGCTTGTAAATCCCACAAGACATTATCCACATTAAACACATGTTGTTGTTCTTGATGATGGATCCTCATCATCTCCTCTTGATCAACCACTTCTCCTTTCAGCTTCCTTCTTTCCTCCTCCGCAGCCGCAGTTTCAGCAACAGCCGTGCGTATTCCTCCGTGACCTCTCCAAGCCGCAATAGCAGGAGAAGAACCGAGAGCTGCTTCAGCTAGATGAGAAACCTGAGGAGGATTTAGTGTAGTTGTTATCTCTGCCATTAGATGTGAGAATGGCTTGTGGGTCACTGGATCTATTCCCATTCCTGACAACTTCTTCTTCAGCTTCGTGTTCCAGTAGTTTTTCACATCATTGTCTGTCCGACCAGGAAGCTGCGCCGCAATTAACGACCACCTGATCCATAAGGTATATAAAAACAAGGACTATTCAGTTTCTTGTTTAGCAAGAAACTTATAGACAAACTCATTAAAATATCTATCAGCACAATTTATGAGCCTGTCTGTAATTTTAGACAGCAAACTGAAATCAATCTCCAAGAAAATCAAGGTATGACAAAAATATGTAAACCCTAGTAAATTAGGTATAGTGATATGTACCGGTTACCAAGAACAGAGTGAAACTTGACAATGATATGTTCTTCAGCTTCAGAGAATTGGCCATGTTTTAAATCAGGACGCAAATAGTTCGTCCATCTTAGCCTACAACTCTTCCCACATCTTTGCAATCCTATTATTTACATCCCAATTTTTGTAAATCGCATTACATACATTACAATGATTCATCATATTATAATTCAAAAAAAAAAAATGATTCATCATATAACAGTATCAAAGAAACTAAGATTTACCAGCATTTTTAGGGATGAGACGCCAATTACGAGTACCATGTTGAGCAATATAAGAAGCCAATTTGTTATCTTCTTCAGGAGTCCATTGTCCTCTTTTCACATTCTCCTTTTCACAACATGGTATCCTTCCCATTTCTTCTTTTTTTCTTTTCTTAGCTTATTTAATCTCTGGATCAATTTGATTACTCTTTTAGTTAAATTTACCAAAACTAAACAAAATGACAATTAAAAAAAAAAGTTTTATAAATCAAAGATTGCTCAAAAGAACTACTAAAACTGCCAAACTTTTGATTGTTCTTTAAGTTTCTTGTAATTAAGGCTTTTAAATTGCAAAAGAAGAAAGGAAATGTATACATATTTATAATAATTATAAATTTGATTTAACAAAAAATGTGAAAAAATGAAAATAGCATCAAATGTGCATGAATTGATTAAAACTCTTTAAAGAATTCAACGCTACAGAGCGTGTGATTGCCTTTGGCCGGTAGGTCACCCACTTAACACCTCTGGTCAACTCCTTTTTTAATTTATTTCACCCATTAAATATATATTCTTCATATATTATCTACACTTAAATGTGTAATTATAATTCTGCTGATAATATTTATTTAAATTGTAAACTGTTTAACATTTTGGTGATGGGTAGAAACGATATGGATAACAAACTAGGGCTTAAATCATGACTTGATTATTGTACTCTTTTATATAATTGTCATTGAAGTTTTTATAAACGTCCTTTTAGAATTATGATAATTCTTTTCTTCATTTTACAAGGGAATGTTTTACTTGAAGTACGGAGAATATCGCGAGAATGTTCGTGTGCATTAGTGAACGCTCGCGAAAAGCATAGAATCTTGATAACTATGTTTTCGACGAGTTTCATGAGGATTATGGATACTACAGTTTGTTTCTTTTGTGCTTGAAAAATCCGGATAATGTAGATTTGGATGATTAGAAGAGAAAGAAAAGAAACTATCAGATAGACATGGTAGTTCTTGATTTGGATAAGAAAAAAATAAAATAAAATAAAAAAACAGATAGATTTGGATTTATTATCTGAACAAAAACAAATTCTTAGTGGATGGTCCACATTATGACCAGTCTTCATATCAATTAAGAGTTAAAATTTATTATATCAATTAAACTTCACAATCCTTTTGACTACAGTCTTAATTTGTTTTTTCTCTATTTGTGCTTTATCTGTTGGCTATGAGATAAAAGTAAGGACAGAAGAAACTTTATCCAAATTTGAACTAGAAAGAAGAGTACGCCCGAGAAGTAGAAGAACCATCCTCTGACTTCTGTTGCAAGTAACGATTTCGAGCATAACCTAACTCTCTCACAACCGTCTCAACCATCCTCTCAGCCACCCCAGTTTCAATACCAAACTCTTTCGCACAACAAACCAGAGCGGCTATTCCCACCACCCACAAGACTGCAGCCACTCCAATACCAACCATTGCCGCCACTAGAATCGCCACTGTCATCGTAAAAACAGGAGCAGATATCAGCATCAGTAGAGCCGCGACCAGAAACAGAGTCACCGTAGCCACTAGGCTGAAACCCGTCAAACCCAAAAGCGGCCCGGCCAAAGAAGAACCCGTGAAAAACAAGGAAGAAACAACAGAGCTGAAAGATCTCTCTTTTAATCGACTCTAATCTTGATTCTTTGAGGATGACACGACGACAGAACAAATCTTCTTCTCTTTGCCATAGTTTTAAAAGCAACAAATGTCCTGGACTCTCTGAAATTTCAGACAACGGATGCTGCTGAATCACCTTCAATATTCCCATTCCCGGATTCGAAACCGGAACCAACTGTTGTTGTTCTTGTTGTTGTTGTTTCTCTTTGTGTTCTTCATCTACTGAAATCTCCACTACGTGAGAATCTTTAGTTCCGGCCATAGAGAAAAAAAAATATTAACTACAAAAAAAATGATAATTTATGAAGAAACAGAGATCGGAAATGGAAAGAATATGAGAGAGTTGGGAGAAGAAGACTGAGAATTAATTAAAATTGCAGAGAAGACTTGAGTTTGTTGTATTTTATAATTGTTTTTTTGTCTAACGGCTATATATGTACAACGGTCGGATTATTTTTCCTTTTTTTACGTTATGTTGTTACTCTGTGATAAAAATCTAAAAATAGTAATAAAGTAAGCGCGACCTTTGATTACTTTTAACGGCTATATTTTTTATTGGGCCACTAATGGGCCGAATTATTTACAGTGTGCTTCATAGTTAAAGCTCTTATTTACATTTTCTTCATTATTAAATGCTTTACAAAGCAAAAACTTATTAATTACTAAAAAAAAAAAAACAGAAAAATTAATCATAACCAAACATTCAACTACTAACGTGATCCAAAATGAAAAAAACCAAACAAGAAATCTACGCAATTTTGAAATCAAACCATATGATTGATGATATCATCAGCTTGTAAATCCCACAAGACATTATCCACATTAAACACATGTTGTTGTTCTTGATGATGATCATGATGGATCTTCATCATCTCCTCTTGATCAACCACTTCTCCTTTCAGCTTCCTTCTGTCCTCCTCCTCCTCCGCGGCCGCAGTTTCAGCAACAGCCGTGCGTATTCCTCCGTGACCTCTCCAAGCCGCAATAGCAGGAGAAGAACCGAGAGCTGCTTCAGCTAGATGAGAAACCTGAGGAGGATTTAGTGTAGTTGTTATCTCTGCCATAAGATGAGAGAAAGGCTTGTGGGTCACTGGATCTATTCCCATTCCCGACAACTTCTTCTTCAGCTTCGTGTTCCAGTAGTTTTTCACATCATTGTCTGTCCGACCAGGAAGCTGCGCCGCAATTAACGACCACCTGATCCATAAGGTATATAAAACAAGGACTACTCAGTTTCTTGTATCGCAAGAAACTTATAGACAAACTCAATAAAATAGTTATCAGCATAATTTATGAACCTGTCGGTAATTTTAGACAACAAACTAAAATCAAAACCCTAGTTAATTAGGTTTGTAATTACCGGTTACCAAGAACAGAGTGAAACTTGACAATGATATGTTCTTCAGCTTCAGAGAATTGGCCATGTTTCAAATCAGGACGCAGATAGTTGGTCCATCTTAGCCTACAACTCTTCCCACATCTTTGCAATCCTATTATTTACAACCCAATTTTTGTAAATCCCATCACATACATTACAATGATTCATCATATACAGTATGAAAGAAACTAAAATTTACCAGCATTCTTAGGGATGAGACGCCAATTACGAGTACCATGTTGAGCAATATAAGAAGCCAATTTGTTATCTTCTTCAGGAGTCCATTGTCCTCTTTTCACATTCTCCTTTTCACAACATGGTATCCTTCCCATTTCTTCTTTTTTTCTTTTCTTAGCTTATTTAATCTCTGGATCAATTTGATTACTCTTTTAGTTAAATTTACCAAAACTAAACAAAATGACAATTTAAAAAAAAAGTTTTATAAATCAAAGATTGCTCAAAAGAACTACTAAAACTGCCAAACTTTTGATTGTTCTTTAACTTTCTTGTAATTAAGGCTTTTAAATTGCAAAAGAAGAAAGGAAATGTATACATATTTATAATAATTATAAATTTGAATTAACAAAAAAATGTAAAAAATCAGATTAGCATCAAATGTGCATGAATTGATTAAAACTCTTTAAAGAATTCAACGCTACAGAGCGTGTGATTCCCTTTGGCCGGTAGGTCACCCACTTAACGCCTCTGGTCAACTCCTTTTTAAAATATATTTCACCCATAAATATATATTCTTCATATATTATTTACACTTAATCTGTAATTATAATTCTTCTGATATTATTTATTTAAACTGTAAACTGTTTGACATTTTGGTGATGGGTAGAACGATCTGTATAACAAACTAGGTTTATATCGTGACTTGATATTGTACTCTTTTATATAATTGTGATTGAAGTTTTTATAAATGGAACTTTTTTTAAGTAATGTCAATTCTTTTTGTCATTTTACAAGGGAATGTTTTACTTGAAGTACGGAGAATATCGCGAGAATGTTCGTGGGCATTACCGAACGCTCGTGAAAAGCATAGAATCTTCGATAGTTTCATGAGGAACATGGGATACTACAATTTGTTTCTCTTTTGTGTTTGAAAATCCGGATAAAGTAGATTTGGATGACTAGGGAAAAAAATATCAGATAAACATGGTAATTCACTAATTCAAGAGTTGGATAAGAAAAAATATCAGATAGATATCGATTTATTTTCTGAACAAAAAAAAAAATATCAGATAAACATGGTAATTCACTAATTCAAGAGTTGGATAAGAAAAAATATCAGATAGATATCGATTTATTTTCTGAACAAAAACAATTAAACTTAACAATCTTTTTTGACTAGTCTTTATTTGTTTGTTTTCTTTTTTGTGATCTTATCTGTTCGCCATGAGAAGTAAAGACGTAAGAAACTTTTTTCAAATTTGAACTAAAAAGAAGAAGATGAAGAAGAACCATCCTCTGACTTCTGCTTTTGAACTAAAAAGAAGAAGATGAAGAAGAACCATCCTCTGACTTCTGCTGCAAGTAACGACTTCGACCATAACCTAACTCTCTCACCACCGACTCAACCATCCTCTCAGCCACTCCAGTCTCAATACCAAACTCTTTCGCACAACAAACCAGAGAGGCTATTCCCACCACCCACAAGACTGCAGCCACTCCAACACCAACCATTGCCGCCACAAGAATCCCCACTGTCACCATCAAAACCGGAGCAGATAACAGCATCAGTGGAGACGCGATCAGAAACAGAGTCACCGTTGCAACTAGGCTGAAACTCGTCAAACCCAAAAGCGGCCCGGCCACTGCCACGGCTGCTACAATAGCAGTTACAACCGAAGAACCGGTCGGCCTTACTCCATCGGTTACTGCTATATCTCTTCTTCTTCCTCCAGAATTCTCCATTGTACTAGAGTGAATTTAGCTAAGAATTCTGTACCATGGCTATATAGAAAAGAAGATGGTGATCTATTGACACGTGGATGCTGATAAGCTCCAGTTGTACCATGGCTATATAGAAAAGAAGATGGTGATCTATTGACACGTGGATGCTGATAAGCTCCAGTATTACGCCACGTGTACAGTCTCGTTAACCCAAAACGCAAAAAAACTCTCTCAACATTATCCACAAGGCTATACGGATTTGAACCAACCAATCGTATGATATCTAAACCAAATCGAACTAAAATTATGCAGTATTATGCAGTAGGCTATACGGATTTGAACCAACCAATCGTATGATATCTAAACCAAATCGAACTAAAATTATGCAGTGAACCGAATTGTTATCAGAAATTTTGATTTAATTACTGTCTATTAGCAATGAAACAGCAAAGTTTCCGACAAAGAAACACACTTAAACATCAACAAAAACCACCAAGATTCTGGGATTTCATATAAAAGATTTGGTTACTGTTTTAATACATTAACTTCTGTTTATTGACGCAAGGTTGGGTAAAAGCTTGCTAGTATAATAATGTGAGCCAAAGAATAGTTTTTTAGTAAAATGATGAGAATGGTGGTGAAGGGGGCTTAGCTGAAAGTTGATTTAGCAACTTGTGGAAGAGATTTGAGAAGAGAAGGCGATGGTCTCCGAAGAGTATGATTGAGAAGTAGCATCAAAGTGAGAAGTGTTAAAGCTCCAGCTTGGTGTGCACTTCCTAGTGAAACCGGAACATAACTCAGAAGCGTTGATACACCTAATGTAACCTGAACAGCAGTCATTCCAACAGTGCTTCCTATCAAAGCTTTAACAGCTGGATGTATGTCTAGCTTCCTCGTGAACCACCACATTGTTCCAATGGCCACTAGAGTTGTGGTTGCCAGAAGGCGATGATCAAGCTGACATTTTAAGCAAGTCGTTTTGAGATTCTTGAAGCAAAATGAGAAAGTCTATTTAAATGGTGTATACCTGAACAGTTGCTGTGTTCTCGAAAAAGTTGCGTATAATTGGTTTCATCTCGAATATATTATCTGGGATCCATGTATCGCCCATTTTCGGGAATGTGTTGAATGCACGACCCTACAATTCACAAACGGTGAGATCTCAATGCTCAGATTCAATTCTGTAACTAACAAAAATAGGAGCTTATATCCAAGTTTTTAGTTTGATTACCGCATCATTTCCTGCAACAAAGGCTCCTGAAATGGCAGTGATACCAACAATCAAGCTTACTGGTAAAGCAAGCTTCTTAACTTTAGCTGCTCCACGAACCCAGGTCAGTGACTCAGCTGGTGGTTCAGGCATAACAACAGAGAGAGCAGTCCAGAAAAGTCCACAATATATGGCGAAAGCTGAGGTCAGGTGAGCTGCAAGACGGTATGGGCTTACCCTTGGTTGAGAATATTCAGATGGCGGCTCCTATAGGACAAAACTGTTTACTGGTTACACAATGTATGGGACATGACATCCAATAAGTTCATCTTGAATACCTTAAATGCTTACCTCTAAACCACTTTTTACCATCCACCAACCAATAAAACCTTGTCCCGCACCAAGTGCAAATAAACCAGAGAGCTGAACTCCAAGACGTAGAGTAATATACCCTTTTCGCAGAAAATAAGAAAACGGCAAAGCAAACATGATTCCCAATCCTCTTCCCCACATTCGATGAGCATACTCCATCCAATAAATGAATTTAAAATCTTCAAGATTCATCCCTTTGTTAACACTGAACAACACCATATACCAAAACATAAACAACATTCCAACATCAAGAGTTTGCCCACAAACAGAAATGCAAGCAACAACTTAGCAACCAGAATCGTACCACTCACCGCTTATATTCAGGTGACTCCTTATATTTCTCAAACTCCTTAGACCAAGCTTCATCCGACAGAGGAGGGAATTCGCCAGTGAATTTCCAATCAGTCATGGATAAACCAGATCGAGTTAATCGGGTTACTCCGCCAAGTACCACCATGCTGAAAACCCAAGCAGCCGAACCGAAAAGCCATATTCCAACCTGTTTCCGAGCTTGAGGTCCTCCCG
>CM071721.1:4602851-4614355 GCA_036630335.1 Physaria fendleri | reverse complement strand
TCCTGAAAAGTCTTTTAAAAGAAAAGAAAAAGAAACAAAACTGAACAGAAAAACACCTAAAAACTGGGCAAATGATCGGTATATCAATATGTTATGCCCTTTCATAGGCTACAGAAAGCTAGGGTAAAAATAAGGTACACGGATCTCAAATAACAAAAGACAGATTTGCTCTTAATGAGGGTCGAAGCCTCAACCAGCTGATGGTGATGATGGTCTTGTCTGGTTGGGCTCTCGGATGTTCTTCTTCTGAGGCTCCAACCGCTCGATGGTGAGATTGGTGTTGTCCAGTTGAGCTCTCGGACATTTAGATCTTAAAATTTTCGATGTTCAACCGATCGATGGTGATATGGTTGGCGTCCAGTTGAAATCTCAGACATTTTTGGTTCTGAAGTTTGGAGAGTCAATCGGTTGATGGTGAAGTATGGCTGACCGGTTGGGCAATCTTCTTTTCTTGGATCTTTAAAATCTCCGGGTCTCGTGTCCCCTGGTCGTCTAATTGGTTCTTGGAAATATACTTTCATCGTCTTGCGATAATTTTGTGGATAAATGCTCAATTTGAGGTGTTTTTGCTTGTTTTGTCTTTCCGAGAGTCTTGAGTCCAAATAGTCACGAACTGACCTGAAATGACTCAAAAAAAATGTTTTATGTTTTTGAAGGACCGTTTAAAACGGGTTAGGAATCGGCAAATCCGAAGCCTATCGGCGTTCAAGTATCCATTCCAGTTTGGTTTGTATTTTTAAGATTTTATAATAAGCGACGTTTGTAAAATAAAATAAACGAAGTTAGACAGAATTTAGTTAATCGGTGTGACTTAATTAGCCTCGTATTTATAAGATTGAGATTAAATTTGGGGATAAAAAAATTGTTGATGTTTTTGTCGGTTTTGTAAGTTTATGATTTATTTAGCGTTTTTGGGAGAATTCATGATTTAAGTAACATTTTTTTTCATATATTTAATGATTCTGATATGATTCGAATATCCAATCTCGAACTGACCAAAGTACCAAAAAAATCCAAAATACTCAATTTCTATTTCAGTTGTATTTTTTAGTTTGTCCCGAATCCAAAATATTTTTCACTTAAGACCCAGTTAGGCAATTATATTTAGGGGTTCGATTTAGGTTTATTAGATTTTTTAGTTCAGATTCAGATTTTGGATTAGATTAAAATGCCGAATCAGTGAAACAGAGAGACATATTGTTTTGCTGGAAGACTACACTAAACCGGTTGGTTTACGGGGAAAGGGAAAAGAAAGCGTAGCTTTAACCAAAATCTGACCCGGACCGGAAACAAAACGGACCCGAGCCGACGACCCAGCAGGAAACAAAACGGTCAAAAGGAGCAGACACACGTTAAATCATTCTTCGTTCTTCTAGGCTCAGTGACAATTTGTTTGACGCACTTTTCTCGAACTATTTCTGATTGTCTTCTACGTTTGATTGGCTCTTTCATCGTCACCACTCCTACCTCTTCGTAGAGGTAAGTCCGGAAATAATCAGCTCCATTTTTTTCATCATCCCCGATGAGTTTCAGTATTTTTGGTATTATCTCAATCTCGTCGCAATCAATTTTTCTTTTTTCTTTTTTTTTTTGTACCCAAAGCAATTCTGTTTCAGATTCTGTTAGCCAAAGGATTGTGTATCTGATTCTGTTAGTATTCATGAAATGCTTCCACTAGTGAATCGAGGTCGAAATTCACAATTTTAGGTGTTAATCATTTTTTTTACATTCTCCCGAGAAAATGGATGCAACACTTTTCTAGGGTGATGGTTCACTATTACATATTCCGTATGAAAGATCTGAAATTATTCATGTTTCATCGGCTTATGATTGTGGATTTTTTTGTTGGCTTTTAGTGATGATACTAGTATCTGACATAAATCTCTTACAATCACTGTGCAGATCGGTATAGAATTTGGCTTTGATTGTATGTAGCTTGTTCATACTGTATATAGCTACGTATTACTGCAATGGCTTCAAGAGCGCTTCTACGAAGAAGGAATCACTTCGTCCAATCTCTAAGTGAACATTTGCCTACAATACAGTTTCTTTCAAGCGTTGAGCGGCAAGGAAAACGGGGATTTGAGAACGTTAGAGGGTCCAATTCTGATTCAGGATATGTATCCGTAAAACCTGATTACAAAGATGCCAAGAATAAAGAGTCGATCGTGCTGGATGGGTTCTATAGAAGTAGATTACTTCAGACTCCAAATTTTAGTAGTGGAGTTGGAAGATTAGAATTCCCTTACCCCTTGGGATATAGATTGGTACGAGAATCTATGTACTCTTCATTGGCAACGGCCAACAAGTCTGAATCTGAAAAGGAAAATGACAAAAAGGGTGAAAAGCTTACCTCACAAACCAAAGAAGCTTCTCCCGAGGAGTGTGATGAAGCAGTTGAGGAATTAAGTTTGGCTAAAGCCAAAGCTAAAGCCATAAAATTGGAAGAATCCCAAAAATCTGATATATCAATTATGCAACGTGTGAGGTTGTTTCTTCTTGGAATAGGTCCAGCTCTTAGAGCTATTGCTTCGATGAGCAGGTCAGGATGTCTTTCTATTTTTTGAGCGTTTGAATAGGATCGGTTGTTATTCAACATAGGATATTTTCTGCAGGGAAGATTGGGCCAAGAAGCTTCGCCACTGGAAAGATGAATTTAAATCTACCCTGCAACACTACTGGTTAGGGACAAAGTTGCTTTGGGCTGACGTCAGGATAAGTGTAAGGCTGCTTGTTAAACTTGCTAATGGAAAAGGTCTCTCTAGGAGGGAACGACAACAACTCACTCGAACAACTGCAGATATTTTTAGATTAGTCCCGGTTGCAGTTTTCATTATTGTTCCATTCATGGAGTTCTTGCTACCAGTATTTCTTAAATTGTTCCCAAACATGCTACCATCAACTTTCCAGGACAAGATGAAAGAAGAGGTATTCTTAAACCCTATTTTACAGTTTTTCTGTTCTTTATATACCGTTTCGTTTTCCTCTTTTAGTATTGCCAATTCAGTGGTCTAAAAAATTTAATTGTGGCATGTTTCTAGATATTCTGTATTTGCCAACTGGAGTACTGGAAATTTTTGCATGAATAATTGACACTAATAATGAGAAACTCTATGAGCATATTTTCCCATTTTCATCTATATTTTGCCTCTTCCATGCTGAAGATAATGTCCAATGATATAATACCCTCTTTAAATTTCTAAGAAAAGAGAACTACCATTGATATTACCCTCTTTAATTGCAATTGATTTGAGGTTAAGGAATACTTAGAACAGATATTGCAGCAATTTTACTGTTGCCATAATGCCATTTACTTCTTTGGACACTGGCCTAAGACTGTCAGGAGTCAATTTTTGTCTATGTGATGGAATAATATTTATCATGAGATATCAAAGTTTACATATGTTCCCAATAGTTCTGATGATATTCAATTGGCTTGTCTTATGGTCACGTTGATGTGGTAGTAAAGATCTTTGTTTGAACTTTGGTCTATGCTTGACATCAGTTCTTCGAAAGTGTTAATGTATGAAATTTACCTGAATATCATAGCCTCGCGTTTGATGTACATGCCTAGCCTTTGACCTTTGTTCCCTGTAGAAGTTAAAAATGTTTAAACTAGGGCTTACATACTGGAATTTACTTTAGATAAAGCTATGTAATTGTTTGATCGTTTGTTTTCTCGCTGTCTCCTGCATTTTTATCAAGTATGACGTTCAAAATCATGTTTGTTTTGCAGGAAGCGCTAAAAAGAAGATTGAATGCGAGAATGGAGTATGCTAAGTTTCTTCAAGATACTGTTAAAGAAATGGCGAAGGAAGTCCAAAACTCACGTAGTGGAGAAATAAAAAAGACGGCAGAAGATCTTGATGGATTTATGAACAAGGTTCACTTTGCACAATTGACAGTTGTTATTTTACACAGTTCACTTTCTTTTGTAATCTTCAAGATGGACTGAAAGCATGGATATCATTTGTACAGGTTAGAAGAGGAGTTGGTGTTTCAAATGATGAAATTCTGGGCTTTGCAAAGCTCTTCAATGATGAGCTTACATTGGATAACATTAACAGGTAATGCATCAAAATTGTATTATATCTGGTAGCGATGTTACCTTTTTATTGGCTTGTTTTGTTCATATTATCTTCCTAAAATGCAGGTCTCGATTGGTAAATATGTGCAAATACATGGGTATAAGCCCATTTGGAACTGATGCATATTTACGTTATATGCTTCGGAAAAGACTACAAGAGTAAGTTTACATAGCTCCTACTGCTATTTTTCTTGTCTCATATGTATGTGTCTGTTAATAAGTCATACAATAATCTTTTCTGATTTTGGTGGTATTGTAAAAGTTCTGTGGCACCAATTACTCTACAAGACATGCATTTCAATTTATACATTCATCATTAGCTGCTTTCGGAAATAATCATTTGGAATTGCCATACCATGGACTTCGTAGGATTAAAAAGGATGATAAGCTGATTAAGGCTGAAGGTGTGGAGTCTCTCTCAGAAGCTGAGCTTCGCCAAGCTTGCAGAGAGAGAGGAATGCTTCAGTTGGGTTCAGTTGAAGAAATGAGAGAGCAGGTTATTACTCAGTTATAAATATCATACAGCTTTCCACATTAGTGGAGCTAGTATTAAACAAATCACACTCTTATTAAGAAGAGGAATGATCTTGGATTTAGTGTATGTTTTGCTTTAAAAGTTTTTTAGAAATATAGATGATTTCTGATCTGCAAATTTCTTGGTACAGCTAATTAACTGGCTGGATTTGTCTCTCAACCATTCAGTACCATCTTCCCTCTTAATTTTGTCGAGGTAAGCTTCTCTTGCAACTAAGTAGATATATATACTATATATGAAAAATTAATAATGACATTGCCACATATTTCTTCCTGTGCACATTGACAGGTCATTCTCAATGGCTGGGAAACTCAAGCCAGAAGAGGCTGTTCAAGCAACTCTCTCCTCTTTGCCTGATGAGGTTGTGGATACAGTAGGGGTTACAGCTCTGTCATCAGAAGATTCTGTATCAGAAAGGAAGAGGAAGTTGGAATACCTAGAAATGCAAGAAGAATTAATCAAGGTTTTTTCTTTGTCTTACTACCATGTGAAACTCGACTGCATATTGTGTCTGGAAGTTCCTTTGCAAGCGTGAACGTTCTGAGATATTTCAGGTATCTGTTTTCTTACTTATCCTTCAACTGAATGTAGGAAGAGGAAGAAGAAGAAGAGGAGGAAATGGCAAAGATGAAAGAGTCCGCTTCAAGCGAAAAAGATGTAGCTTTGGATGAGATGATAACTTCTACTGCTAAAGATGCTAAGGACCAAGCAAAAGCACAAACTCTTGAGAAACTTGAGCAGCTCTGTGAGCTCAGCCGTGCATTAGCAGTGTTGGCTTCAGCATCTGTATGGAGACTTTACCTCTATCATTTATTTTACTAACAGAGTTTTAAGAGTGTGCAATATGGTTGATGCTTGTTTCTTTTGATATGGATTCCAGTCTGTTAGCATGGAACGTGAGGAGTTCCTGAAATTAGTTAAAAAAGAGGTGAATCCGCTTAAGCCATATGTAGTTTATCACCATTTTCTATGTTGCTTCCTTGGATTTTTTGAGTAGACTCATCCAAGTTGTGTGCAGGTAGATCTATACAACAGCATGGTAGAGAAAGGTGGTACAGATGATGAGGAAGAGGCTAGAAAAGCTTATTTAGCTGCTCGTGAAGATAGTGACCGAAGTGCTCAGAAAGCAATTGCTGATAAAACTTCTTCTGCACTGCTAGATAGGGTAACAAATATTTCAATCACAAAACCTCTAGTTATTGAAATACTGCTAGACATTCCAATCTCAAATATCTTAATTTTTCATATGTGTTTAGGTAGAGACAATGCTCCAGAAACTCGAAAAGGAAATTGATGAAGTCGATAACAAGATTGGCAACCGCTGGCGTCTCCTTGATAGGTCTGTGTAAATCAATAATCTTTTAGATTAGTGTTTCTTTTCTTTGTGATATTGAGATTAACCTGAATGTAATCGAATTTGGAGTTCTACAGAGATTATGATGGCAAGGTAAGTCCAGATGAGGTTGCATCGGCTGCAATGTATCTGAAGGACACGTTAGGCAAAGAGGGTATCCAAGAGCTTATCAAGAATCTTTCTAAAGATAAAGGTTTTTTTTCATCATCTTTGTGTGTTTTCAGATTATTGGCTCTGCAATTTTCTAAATGGTTTTTTTTTTGGGCTTTAGATGGCAAAATACTTGTGGAAGATTTGGTGAAGTTAGCGAGCGAGATTGAAGATGCTGATGATGAAGCTGAAGCTGACGCTGAAGAGACAGATAAGCCTGCTACCAAGTCTTGAGATTGATTGTTTTTGTGTCATTTTTTCTTCTTAAGTCCGATTTCAGATTACTAGAAAACAAGAGAGAATAAATGTCATACGCATAGGAAACCTACCATATCAAGTATCTTCACACGTTTTTCGTTTTCAAATAATATGAAATGATTATATGATTACTGATATTGCGGTTGAAAAAAAACTCTTTAGAATAGATGAAGTTGTATACAATATACCAGATCAGGTTATAACACCCCCACAAAGCCACAAGCTGGAGTTGAAGAAGCAGAGAGAGTGGAAATGAGAAAGCTTTAGTCTCCTCACAGGCTCCATCTTGTTTTGGTAACTTCCCTCAGCTTATCAATATCCTTATATTGCTTCTTGTAGATACAAACTTGTATGATGCCTAAAGGACCAACCTGAAATGTTTATTTGTGGTGAATTTAGATTGTAATTAACTTTTGTGCTTTCATTATAATGTTTGAGAGGAAAAAGAAGAGAAGTACATATAGTTTGCCATAAAGTTCAGTTTTCAGTCGTAATATCAAATACCATAATGTTTTCAGTTACTCTGAGTTAAAAGAAAAATGGATTTTTTGGACAACCACACAATAAAGAAAAGAGTGCAAGAAAACGACAGGAAAACACAAATGTTCTTTTATTAGCACACAACAATTCTTCACTCAGCTCTTATCTTTTTTCTCCATCAATGGCTTCTCTTATCTCATTCTCTTCTCTGCCACACTCAGCTCTTATCTTTTTTCTCCATCAATGGCTTCTCTTATCTCATTCTCTTCTCTGCCAAAACCAAAACACTCTATAAGAAATTCAATCTCAGCTCCTCAGACACAAACAACAATCGAAGGTCTCGAAGATAAATTCGGAAGAAAGGGTATAAAATTCACAGAATCAAACAATGTTCCAATGGTTGAACTTAAGGTCAGAAATGGAAGTTCTTTAAAGCTTAGTTTATCAGATGCTCATGTGGTTTCGTATAAGCCAAAGGTATATTGGAAAGACGATGGATTTGAAGAAGTTCTTTACACAGTTGATGGTGATGATCAGATCAGAGGTGGTGTTGGTGTTGTTATTGTAAACGAAGAAGAAACTTCTGAATCAAAAAGAGGGTCTTCTTCATTACTCTCAGGTTGTGATTGGAATGTCAAAGATACTGATTCAGACGCCATTGATGCTCTTCAGGTGATTCATTCTATATAACTGCCACAAATTTTTCATAGGCACAAATTAACCACAAATTTTTTGTAGTCATATGGTAATGTAGCTAGCATTTCGGGTTGATTTTGGATCGGATATTTCGGGTTGAGAATATTTGAGTATGGTTTTATCAAATCTTGTTCACTAACACAATGATGAAATATATATATTTTTGAACATTGGCAGATTGAACTAAGTTGTACAGCCGGGGTTCTCGATATAACCTACATAGTCTCTCTTTTCCCAGTAAGTATGGCAACAGCTCTAGTAGTAAAGAACAATGGTCGCAAACCAGTTAAACTTAAACCAGGGATTATGAGTTACTTGAGGTTCAAGAAAAGAAGTGGGGCTGGAATACAAGGACTAAAAGGATGTAGCTATTGTCCAAATCCACCATTGTCATCTCCTTTTGAGCTTGTGTCTCCTTCAGAAGCAATGAAGGCAGACTCTTCAGGCTGGTTTGGGTCGGAAGAAATGGAGAAGGCAGGGGTTTGGGGTGTGGAAGATTCAGTGATTACAGTTCTTGAGAAGAAGATGAGTAGAATCTATGGTGCTCATCCTGTTGAGAGATTAAAGGCTGTTTATAATACTCCACCTTCTAAATTTGAAACCATTGATCAGGTAATTCAGAGGATATAAGATTAAACTTTTAACATCAATTAAATTTGATGGGTTTGGAACATGAATATTGCAGGGGAGAGGATTGTTTTTCAGGATGATAAGGATAGGATTCGAAGAGATGTATGTTGGATCTCCAGGATCTATGAGTGACAAGTTTGGGAAGCAACACTACTTCGTCTGCACTGGTCCGGTTTCAATGCTTGTTCCAGTTGATGTAGCCGCCGGAGAGACATGGAGAGGAGCAATGGTAATTGAGCATGATAATTTGTAAATTTTTCATTTAGTATACTAATGGACAAATTATCCCAAAATATATATCCCAATTGATGTATAAGCATTGATCAGGCAATATTTAAGCTATATTGACGAAGACAAAAAGAATTGGGTCACAAAAACCTCACAAAGTTCAACGAACTTAATCTAGAACCTCAAAACATCATCCCTAAAGAGAGATACAACAAGATCAACAAAACAAAAGAATAAGACAAAGAAGAAGCAGCAGAAGCCACAATCTGAATAGGAAAATTGCATTGTCCTTGTGATATATTCAGTTGAGTAGTTCTGGCCAAACCTTGGAAGTAACAAGCACTCTCATCTTGATTCTTCATTTGAAAGTACATGTTAAACGCATATGAAGCATTCCCATTTGCATCAAGACTATTGCAGGAAGATCCATATCCAAGTGCTGTGCAATCCGAAAAAGTGCAGGCAAAATCTATATTAGCTGCAAGTTTTGTCAAATCTTTGGCTCCTGGATTAAACTCACACCATAGGTTGGGTTGATATGTCACGTTTTGTGCACCTATCAAGAACTTGTTTTGTCCTTGTCCTGATAGATCTATAGGAAACTTTGGTTGTCCGTCGTATTTGAATATTCCCCAGTGGCGTTCGAAGGGTCCTGGTGCTATACTTTTTGCATCTTCATCTAGTAATCCGAATAAGTATACCTCAATGTATGTAGGTCTCAGTGGAGTGCCTTTGTTTGTTGCAAGCCTCGGTAAGAGCCCGTTGTAGAATCTATAAGCATTGCCTGCGAATATACGGTTTTCAAAGACATGTTATGAATGTTATATTACATCTAAAGTACTGAAAACATTAGATACCTACCTGAAGTTGCGTGTTTGTCACCCTCTGTTGGCCAACCGACTTCTCCAACGATTATTGGCATATCACCATGACCAACAGCTTTCAAAGACGATACCAGAGTATCGAAATTGGCATCAAAAACGTTTGTGTAATCAATACCATGGTCGTCTATGGGTTGAGCTCCATCGAAGAAGGCGTAGTTGAGTGGGAAGTCATCATTCCCATAGAGACTTAAGAAAGGGTAGATGTTAATTGTGAAAGGAGCATTGTTCTTGCCAAGGAAGTCAACAATCTGAGTCATTTGACCTATGATATCGGGGCGGAATCTTCCTGCAGATGGAACAGCATTATTTGCTGGTGAATCATATACATCTGCGTTTAAAGGTACTGTTGCTTTGACAGAGTTTCCTAGTCCGGCTTCATTTAAAGCGTTTTGAATGTTTTGAAGTGCAGGGAATGTGAGGTTTATGAATGATCCATTGTATGATTTTAGGAATGGTTCATTCCCAACAGCCACAAACCTGAAAACACATCCACAACAGATTAGCTTCAGTGAGACATACAAACTCATTTTGTCAGCACATATTGTGTATTTGATATACATAACTCAACATGTTTTGCATTTCACAATCAAACAACACAGCTTTCACCACACATTGAACTAAACAATCATGAGTTTATAACGTTGGGGCAAACAAATACAAACAATGCTAGATGATTTGATAGATTCGAACATTGAAACCAGATCTGCAACAATCAAATTGAACTAGAAGAGAGAGTGAGAGAGACTAACGTGATATTGACACCACCATCAAAGTTATAACGAGTGACATTCTTACGAACCCAATCTTTGGCTCGATCATAACTACCCATCACCTTAAGCTGATCATTAGGAATAGCGACCATCACTTCGAGACCTGAGCCAGCAAGTGCGCTCATTGTGGTCTCGTCGGCGTCAAAAAGCTTAACTTTGTTGATGTTATTGTCCTTAAGCATCTGAACCACCGTCTTTGGAGGCAGCTTATGTGAAGCCATTGTTCCCCAATTAACGCCCAACCCATTTACAAGAATACCAAGATTACCTAATGTAATAACAAATCCGACGACGAGAGTCAGCAGATTCGCCATTGATACCGATCTTGAACACCCCTGAGAGAGATAAAATGTGAAGATTATGATTTTACCCAGAAATGTCTAAAACCTCATTTTGATTTGGGAAATGATAGATTTTTAGAGTAACCATATACCTCCTTAGATATGGTAACTGACGAAACGCGTTTACAGAGGGAAGATGAAACGCGTGGAGACTGTAAAAGAAACCTTAAAAAGATCCAACTTTTTAGAAATAGTGAGACAGATGGAGAAAGGAAAGAGATAAAAGTTGAGGTGCTTTTTTTGGGGAGTGTGAAATTTAATTGATGATTATGATAAATTAATAATGTTTTAAATCAGCCCCAAAAAATAAAAAATATTAATATTTTAAATTATTGACGTTGTGAGTGGATTTATAACGGCTCTATTTTTCCGGGGCCAAAATGCTCGGTCAGTGTTTGTTGTCATAAGTCATAACAAATAATAAGAATTGGACCAAACTGTTACCGACATGACATTTTCTTAGATCTGTTGGTGGGCCGGTCCGCTTTGTTCTGCACCGTTCCGCACTAATATCTGTTCGGGTTGTAACAAGTCTGAAACCATCCAGCTAGGGTAAATTATTTTCATTATGTATCTGCCCTACCACTATCCGCGGACGGGACGTGTGAATAGGCAGTCCCGCAATTCGTTTGATAAAAAAGGTTTGTAAACCCAAAAAAATCTGTAGTAGTTATATAAAAAAAATAGGGTATTGGATTGGGTTTGAAAAGTGTAATTGGTTATTCTTTTTTTTTTTTTGTTAATTATGTAATTGGTTATATGTAATAAAATCTCAACTCATGACATATCTTATAGAATTCTACATTTTAAAAACAAATATTTTGTTTTCAAATTGTTACATGTAAATATTAGAATATTATATTGTATTAAATAAAATCATAGTGAATATTAAATGATGATGTGTATAATCAAATAGGGTGTTGAAAAAACTAGTCTAAGAAATTCAAAAAAAATAAATAAATTGTAATAATTGTTATGAAACATGTGTTTTAAGTAGGTGATTATTAATGTTAATATTGGTGACTGTTAATGTCAATATTAGTGGTTATTAATGTCAACATTAGTGGGAAGAAATATGTAGCCCAATGTTG
>CM071721.1:4578327-4589651 GCA_036630335.1 Physaria fendleri | reverse complement strand
TTTTTTTTTTAATTTTGTTTTGGCAACTTCTTTCAGAAGCGTGTTTTAAAGTATAATTATGTTTTTTTTTTGCCGGACCTTCTCGTCTATTATCCAATTACAAATTCATCTTTTCTCTTAAATTAAACTCACATTGAAACAAATTTTGAGAACTAGCAATCTTAATCTGTGTACTGATCAAGACTTTTCTGTATAGTTTCAAAGAGTGGTCCACAATAGAAGTTGAATGGTATTGACATGTAACATGTGTTGAAAGAGTGGTCCACAATAGAAGTTGAATGGTATTGACATGTAACATGTGTTGTGTTAAAAAAAGAGTGGTCCACAATAGAAGTTGAATGGTATTGACATGTAACATGTGTTGTGTTAAAAAAAAGGTTAGGTGAGAATGCATTGGATGTCTAAAAGTGACTAGTTCTCATACCAACCAACCTAATCCAGAATGGCGACATTGACTCCATGGAAGATGTTACACCAAAATGCAAATAGCCAAATACTTATCACAAAAGATGTTGACAAATTTCAAAACATGTGGCAAGAGAGTTTAATATAGTAAGAAAACATTTATTACATCATTCAACACTTTCAAAAAGGTTTGAGAATAAAGGAAAGCAAACAAACATAAGCCTTCAAAGCCTAAAATCCAAAAAGAACGGGTGTTAAATTTCTTACCTTCAAGACAGAGTTTGACACATGCTTCTTGTCTCTTTATTAATGTTGTTCATCTCAAAGACACTTGTACTGGACACTTTGGAGGATTCTTCCAATGGGAAAGGTTTTTAATGAGTCAAGAGTGAGTGAGTACTCTTGACAGTATGGTAAATTGCTGCTAATGCAGTAACGGAGGTGATGATTGGAAGTTGCTGTTGTGTATGGTAAAGGACTTGGTAGAAACTAGGGTAGGTGAGGCAAATCATACCCATTTTCAGGTAGAGAAGGTAGCCGGCGAAAGTGACTCCGGTCAGGTAAACCCCTGAGATTCTGTTGAAAATGGATAACATGGAGTTCATCTGAGGCTGGTAAACAGGAAGGTGAGGAGATAAAGGACGGAAGCTTTTGGTTTTTGGTTCCTCTTGTGTCGTCTTTATATCCCCTGAGATTGTAGAGAACAAGCGTTTTGATGCTCCCACGTCAAAAGCTCGGAAAGATTGAGGCAACTGAGCTCCAACAATTGCAGTTTCAGTAGCTTTTGACTGCAGGAAAAAAATCCAGACAAGTTAGGCAGCCTTAAAAATTACAAATGCAAAACAATGAAGAAGAAGTGGCTAAAGCATCCTACCTATAGCAGTTAAGAAGACCACTATCTCTACACATATGCAGTACACAGAAAAGACCCTAATTCAGAATAATGTTTAGGTGCCGAAAACGATATGGAGCCAACCCTCTACGTCTTCTTCTTCTACATCCCAACAATTTTTTTTTTTTCGGTCAAGTTTCTACATCCCAACATTTATGCACTATATTCAACTACAAGCTTCCTCAATCATTGAAAAGGGAAAAAAACACTCAGAAACTTGCCAACCGTCTAAAGATTACGGATAATTGATTCATGTTACACAAAAAGGGGTAATGAACAGATTCGTGTCTACTTAAACAACAATCACATGTTCACAACTCTTTGAGTACATGAAACGATTAAAGACATAATACACACCAAAATTTGCAAATGGATACATATACTATTCATTCCACAGAAAATTCCCCCAGAAATCAGATGGGAAAATAAGTAAGACGAGACTAACCGAAATCAATTTTTATCTCAACCTGTAAATATTCACCCAAAAAAAAGCACAATCGAGCGAGTGAAAAACATACAGATTTATAAATAGAAAGAGGCGCGGAGGCAACTTCGCGTCGGCGAATCGATCGGAGAAGAGCCGTGGCAGCCATGGACAGAATTAGATCAGTGATTGTGCTAATCTTCCTGCGAGAATTCCAGAAGACAGAAGTATACCCAACAAATGAAATGGGATCTCGATTAAATCAAATCAACCCTGATTAATTTCATTTAAAAAACAAAAAAAAAAAAACAATGTGAGGGCATTCTCGTAATTAAACTCTCCCAAAGTTATCCGCACGATGAGTAAGATGATAGAAACCTCTAGCTGGTTCAAAGATGATAGAAACCTCTAGCTGGTTCAGCAGGTCTCTTTCCCGCGTGTTGGTTTATTTGTTTCGGTTCTACATATCTGTATGAACTATGAAATAACAAAACCTTCGAAATATGAAAAACTTCTCTTTACCAATCACATTACATAACAAACGTTTGTAGTAGAGAAACTTGTTCCCTAACAAAAAGCTTATTCATGAAACAGATCCATTGCTCGCTGTTTTAAAAAGGTAGAATATCATCAGACATAAAACCACCATCACCTAACCTAATCTCTTCAACCCCAGTGGTAAGAATTTACGAAATCTCTTCACTTTTTCACTTCCTCGTACTCTGCCTCTGGAGCTTGATCACTTCCTCCCTGAGAGCCTCCTCCTGGAGCAGAGCCGCCACCGGAACCACCTGACATGTGCTCTCCAATCTTAGAAACAGCTTTGTTTGCCGCGTCCATCTTGGCCTTGATCTCATTGACATCATCCCCAGCCGAAGCGGTCCTTAGATTTGCGATAGGCAGAGCAAGTCTGTCTTTAGCGAGATCTATTCCCTCACTGGTCTTGAACTCATTTACCAAGAAGTCTAGCAAAGCATTATCGAAATCCTCTCCTCCCAAGAAGGTATCACCATTGGTAGCTTTCACCTGAAAAAAAAGCAATTTAATAAGATGGAAAGTAATATAAGACCTGACGAACAAAAAACCACCAAGTAGATAAATACCTCGAAAACCCCATTAGATATCTCCAAAACAGAAATATCAAATGTCCCACCACCAAGATCAAACACAGCAATCAGACCCTCCTTGTTGGTCATTCCATAGGAAAGCGCAGCAGCTGTTGGTTCATTTATGATTCTCTCAACATCAAGACCAGCAATTCTACCAGCATCTTTAGTTGCTTGCCTCTGAGCATCATTAAAGTAAGCTGGTACAGTGACAACAGCTTTCGTGACAGATTTTCCAAGGTAAGCTTCGGCTGTCTCCTTCATCTTTGTCAATACAAACGCTCCAACCTGACTAGGAGAATACTGTTGACCATTGGCTTCAACCCACGCATCGCCATTAGGTGCACGCACAATCTTGTAAGGCACCATCTTCATCTCTTTCTGAGTTTGGGGGTCATCAAATTTTCTTCCAATTAAACGTTTAGTACCGAATAGTGTGTTTGTTGGATTAGTGACCGCCTGTCGCTTGGCTGGTGTACCAAGTGTGTTTGTTGGATTAGTGACCGCCTGTCGCTTGGCTGGTGTACCAACAAGAAGCTCTCCTTTAGGGTTGAACGCTACAACTGATGGTGTAGTTCGAGCACCTTCAGCATTTTCAATGACTTTCGGATTCTACAAATCATATAAACCACTCAAAGTAAGCTCAAACAATAAAAAAGCTCAGAAATCAAGAACAATATAATTCATCAACTCACCTTCCCCTCCATGACTGCAACACAGGAATTAGTAGTACCCAAGTCAATACCGATTACATCATTCCCAGCAGGCTTCGAGCTGAACAAGTAGAATAAAGCTTTAGAATAGAAGCATAGCAAGATCTTAGAGCTAGCAAATAGATGGAAAGCAATACCTAAATGCTCTGGTAAAGCTTCTAAGATTCTGCCCAATATAAGAGCCGTTCAATGATGATTTCCCGCTGCTCGAAAGCTGCAACAAAAGTTCAACACACATAATTTTTTGAGATTGCGGAAATGAACCATAGTAAACAAATCAGTAAAATCGGATCGCTTCAAACTCCGATTCAGTTTACAGATCTCGTAAAATAGAAGAAGATCACAAGAAGATAGAAAGACTTACGCATTTGTAAGCTGAAAAAGGAGCGGAAGCGACATCACGGCGTCGAAAAGAAAAGAAGATAGAAAGACTTACGCATTTGTAAGCTGAAAAAGGAGCGGAAGCGACATCACGGCGTCGAAAAGAACGGAGAAGAGCTGCAGTAGCCATGGTTTCTAAAATTCAAGATGCGTAGATCAGTTAAGGAAGATTGCAGAAGCGATGCGTTGAAATTGCGTCTGTATGAAGCTCAGGGTTTAGGGTTTTTTGAAGGTGCTAAAGTTTC
The DNA here is from genome assembly GCA_036630335.1 of Physaria fendleri. Classification (NCBI taxonomy): domain Eukaryota; kingdom Viridiplantae; phylum Streptophyta; class Magnoliopsida; order Brassicales; family Brassicaceae; genus Physaria; species Physaria fendleri. The sequence continues at coordinate 4,585,485 of CM071721.1, read as the reverse complement.
TTTATGATGAGAGTTTTCTAGAGACCATCGAAGGTTCTAGGCGGTGATACGTCTCGACGTCGACGCCGCCTAAAATAATAACTAAAAGTATACACAGAGAGGTAAACGACGTCGTTCAGGAGCTCAAAAAGCGTGAACATTTAGACCAAGCACAAGGAGGTGCTGTTGCCACGTGGAAGACGGAGAATCGATCTCTGAATTTGCTGGTAACTCCTTTTATAGTTGTGAGTAAAAATACAAATTTAAGGAAATAAGAGGACCAAATAACAATTAGTTCGATATCCTTTTTTTTCGACCAAAAAAAAAAAAAAAAAAAAAAAAAAAAAAAAAACAATTAGTTCGATATACATGTAATACACATACACTTCTTGAGTTCTCAATTTTAGGCCGTTCGATTTCACCGCCTGATCTCAACTCAGAATGCTTCCTTCTTCAAGCAGTCGTTTCTGATCACCAAACTTGCCACTGGAAACTTGCCTGTGTCGTCTTACTTCAAGGACATGAGCTTTAGACTGGTCACAAAAGAGTATTTTCATGGTGGATTCTTCGAAATCCATTGATTATATTCATCCATTCTTATTATAAACGAGCTTGAATAAGATGTTCCACCTCCTCCATAAGCCTTTACATAAGTCTTAACTCATCAGTAAAAACCAAAAACCATATAAATTCAGATTCTGAAATGAACAAACCTTAGCAACTTCAGATGTATCAGTTATATCATCAGTACTTCTCAAGCACATTTTCAGATTGTTCCTTTGCATAAATGTAACAGCTCCTATTGGCCTGATATTTAAAGAGGTGTTACCAACTTCTTGTCCACAAACACAAAGGTTCTTTACTACAGCAAAAAGTCGTCATTAGGAAATTAAATTTACCTCAGACCAGCTGCAAAACTTTGTAGACTAAGTAACTTGCCAAGTTCATCGCTTAGTTGACTGTTACCATCTGCGCGAATTCCAACTTTGTAGACTAAGTAACTTGCCAAGTTCATCGCTTAGTTGACTGTTACCATCTGCGCGAATTCCCTATGGGTAAAACAAAATCAAGTCTGTCTCAACTAATGATTTTTAGAAAGGACATTGATGCAACAAGAGAAGAAACTAATTACCAAGCATTCTCCATATAACCCTCTTCCCAATCTGATCTTGCGAGCTTTATTCAACTTTAGTACTTTCTTTGCTTCAGTAAGCCGGGATGAAAAATAAGAATTACCATAAGAAATGAGATCTGCTGAACTTAGACTTAACAACTGCAGTATACAGACACGAAATAGTTCATTGATGAATAGTATAATAAAGGACCTGCTCAGATCTAATTTCACAATGAGAAACAATGTACAGAGGCAAAGTATACCGAACAATCGGCATAAAGAATCAGATATTCAGACCTGTTCGTACATGTGAGGATTAGTGATACAGTTGATCCTTGAGCGCCAGTCCTTGAGGCCGAAGCTGAAAGCTTTGATATCTGGTAACCTCCATTTTCGAAGATCAATATCTTCAATGTAATCAAGAACTAATTCAACCCGAGCTTTGTCTTCTAAACTTAGCAAACTGAGAGCTTCTTCCTAGCCATTAGATAAAATAATATACTAATTTTGAGTACACACTAATGAAAGCAGAGCCATTGCTCATTATCATTGTCCTGACTAACCTCAGGAGATCTTTGATTTGTGAGTTTATTGGAGAAATGTTTATACACGGCCTTGGAGCTACTCGTTTCAGTATCAACATTAATCTTAAGTGAACATACTCGCAATCTGTTTTCCGGCGAGTAAAATCTTTCGGAACAACAAAATCGAGTAGATAACACTTCTTGAATCCCTCCAAACACAAATCTTCAACCCTACAAGATTTTCAAATTCCCAATTATTAACCCATGGAGAAAACCTACAGAGAGTTCTAAAGTACAATCAAACGATTAAACTCAAGCCCTAGAGAAATGCTGACCTAAAGGGTACAACGGAAGAAAAGGGTAAGATGAGACAAGGAAGATGAAGGCGAGAGTGGTAGAGATGAGCGAAGAGAGCCGAAAAAGCGCCGGAGAAGGATGGATAATTGTATAGTACTAAGTTTGGTACTTTCTCTTCCAAAGCATTAGATATGGCTTCAAGCGCCGCATCAGATCGAAAACCCCGTTTGGCTTCGATTCGAAGTATATGAGAGTCAAAAATAGCCAGCAGTTTTCTCCTCGAGAAACGCTGGAAAATCATCGACTGTTCGGATATGGGAAGGTTTATGTTCGGACTCTTTATGTTCATGACTGAGATTTTAATAATATTCTTATTTTCACCCTTTTATAGTTAACTAGTATTCTCTTTTTTTCTTGAAAATTATAAATTAATTAAAAACAATACAAAATTCAAAATTTTAAACAAATTTATCTTAGGCTAAAGAACTGGAGAAACCATCAAGATTCTCAACAAACTCTTTCCCTGTATATATCTCTTCAAGATCATACATATCTTTCTCTTTTTATCAGTTCGTCGCTTTCCTTCGTTATGGAAGACGATTCATCTCCTTCTCTTTTTATCAGTTCGTCGCTTTCCTTCGTTATGGAAGACGATTCATCTCCTTCCAATTCAAACTCCTTTGTGGAACTCTCAACAGGTATACATATCTTTACTTTCTTTTGGGTTGTGTTTTGTTCTGTTGCATTCTGACACATCTGTTGCGTTCTCCTTTCATCATGGTTCAGAGTTAGACCCTTATGATCCCGATTCTGACTCAGTAAATAGCCTTCCCTCAGAAGATGAGAAAGAAATTGAGTATGAGGAAATGATGCAGATGTATGAGCAATGTGAAGAAGAACTTAGGATAACAAGTTTGAAACTTGAAGAATCTGAACAAGAATTTGAGAAACTAAAGATTGACGCTGAGAATAAAGAATCTGATGTTGAGTTTCTACGTGGTGCGTTTGAAACTGCGCAGAAAGAAATTGAGAGTAAGAACATAGATCTTGAGACTAAGGAGATGGCTCTTTTAGATGTGAAAATGCAGGTGATTGATTTGGAAACTAATCTCTCATACTCGAAATCGAAATATGATCATCTAGTGAATGAGTTTCAGATGATTAAAGGACTTTGTGATGCAGCATTTGTTGAGAACTTACAGCTAAAGGAACTTTTGTTTAATGATCAGACAAATTCCTCTACTAATCAGAGTTTCTTAGAATCACAGATCAGTCAATTGAAAGAACATTGTCTGAGATTGGAAGAGTATATTAGGAATTCTGATGCAGAGAAAATGGAGATGCAGATGAAAGAGGTTGAGTTGCAAGGTCAAATCAATGGATTGAAGACAGACTTGGCTTGTAGAGGTGATGATATTGAAGTATTGAACATGAAATTGGAGATGCGTAAGCTCGGAAATGATATGTTAATGGAAGAGAAAGATAGAGCATGTGCTGAATTAGACAAACTAAAAGGAGATCTTCAAAAGGACAAGCTACTACATGACTATTTGTTCTGTGAGAGTTCCAGGCTTGAGTCTGAATTAGGATATGCCAAGAACACAGTGGAGAAACTAAGAGCTAGGGTTAAAGAACTAGAGAAGCAACCATAGTTGCAGAGAAATCTCAAGAACACTGTGGAGGAACAGATAGATACGATTAAGGAGAAGCCTGATAAGGAGAATCAACAGCTTTAGCTCTCTCTTGATCATTACAAAAGCTGATATATTGAGCAAGAACAAACAATATTAGTACTCTCAGTGTACTCTTTTTTTTTGGTCAGCACTCTCAGTGTACTCTTTAGTCATTAAAGAGTCTCCCATATCTTTGTTTTTTTCTATTTTTTGAGTCATTTTATAACTAGTATTCTCTTTTAAAACCCCTAATGTTCCTCACAGTCAATTTACCACCTTTACCTAGCACAGTAACTATATGGCTAACTTTGATTAACAATTACATTAGGATTTTAAAATTTTGGGAATGTTAATGAAGGACAAAATGTAACAGAAAGTTCCATAATATAGACTTAGAAAGGTAATATTCCTCAAAAAACAAGAAAAAACAAATGAAAGCAAAATCAACCATTGTTTCAAGTAACTTGCAATTTAGGAGCAATCAGCGAAATAAGAAAAAGAAATTTATCAACTTTCTTCAGCACCACTTGCAGCACTCAAGTCCACAGACAAATTAAGAGTCTGCAAAAAGAAAAGACAGTGTTAAAACTCAGTGTTCAAAATGCTTAGTTACTTGTGAATAAAGAAACATAGTTATTAGGTTATTATTATACCTTTCCAGTGATCTTTGTGTACATCTCAAGTACATCCACACATGTACTCTCGAAATGTGTTGTTGGATCATATGACTGATAAGAAAACAAAAACATTATAAGCAAAAGAAAAAACAAACTGCTATGTGTTGAACTCTGATATTTGCTCTTACACCAGAGATGAAACAGTTATCTTCTTCTGGATTATTGGTAGGAACATATGTATCATAAGAATGATAGAAGATCTCATCAATAGGTCCAAGCAAATCAATTCCAGGTTTAAGTTCCTCCTCTGGATTATCAGTTTCAGCTTCTGCAGATACAAAAGCTATGTATTTGCCCTTTGGTGCTACATTATGAGCGTATGAGCAACAGAACAAGTACCTACAAAACCCAAAAAAAAATTATGAGCGTATGAGCAACAGAACAAGTACCTACAAAACCCAAAAAAAAATCTCAAGAGATAATTGAAATTAATGTTTATAGAACTTGAAAGTGTTCTTCTTGATTACATGTCGGATTTGCGACCGAGTTGTTTCTGAGGAAGAATTATTTGGACTGAGTGAGCATCATTAGTGTCTGGAACAGGATGGCTCATTATGCATACAGCTCGAGTCACTTTCCCAACTTTCTTAACCTGAAAAGACAAGGAAACATGTCTTAAAAGATACAAGAACTAACCAGTTTGTGCTTGTGAAGTTACCTTGTCAGACAAATATGAAGGATCACAGACAACTTTCTTGCATTTTGCAGTTTCTCCAGCAGATGTGACACCAATAGCTTTACCAGAACCATCAAACTCAACCTGTAATTAAGATTTATGAGTTTGTATCCTTGATAATGTTACTAAACATCATTAAAAGATTAGACCTCTTATCAAACAGACAAAATAGAAAAATAAGAGCTTATAGGTTCATTTATGACCTTGCATTCAGGCTTGTTAAGCATGTAAGTTCCACCATACACAGCGCTCAAACGCGCAAAAGCCTGAGATTGAAACAGAGAAAAAGGACTTAAACTAAGACAAAGCCTGATATGTTTCATGAGTTATGAGAATAGAGTGAATCAAGAACCTGTGGCAACTCTCCTAGTCCATACAATGGATAGATGTAAGGAGATCCTCCTTGGAATCGAGCCAAAGATTCCGCGTAGAGCTTCATCAGAGAAAGACATTCAAAATTCACGACATTTGGTTGTTGCAGATAGAAAAAAATAAACTAGTTTACCTTGATTCTTTTAACAAAATCCATTGCAGGTTGATCCAAGTAGTCATCATCATTGTGCAGAGCTAAGGCATGGCCTATGAAGTCAATTGTATCATCTTCAAGTCCATACTTCCTATTGGGAAAAGAAACAGAAACAAATCTTGTCACACAAGAAACGACTATGAAGTGACTTGAGATGGAAGCAAAAAAAGTTTGTACTTACGAGATGATCTCTCTAGCAGTGACTTTGTTTAGGTCAAGTCCTTCGTGAGACTTAGGATCTTTCTCATCGTAGTCTTGTACATAAATAAAGAACTTTCTTGCACGTCGCTTCTCGAATAGACCCATTAATGGCGATTTCAGAGCTTCCACATCAGTGGCTGGAACTTTATAAATCTGACACACATATAAGTGTATTAATGCATGATCATAATCTCATGGTAATCAAGTTCACCCAGAAGGACTGAATTTACTACCTTGCCTTTCTTGTAGACGAAGCTACCATCAACAGCCTTAAAGTTAAGATACTTAGTAACATCAGTGTGGATTAGGGTTTGAACAAGAAGCCCATTAGCCATTATAAACTGCAGATCAATAAACACCATTACATATATCATCTGAATTCACATATAAAGATGCATTATATGTGATATAATGTACCTTAGGGATCATATCAACATTGTATTCTCTGCTTGTTCCAAGATTTTCTTCAGGCGTATCACTTCCTCTGAAACGTTTCCATAGCTGAGTTAGGTTAAGAGAAGATGATTCTCCACCATAGTAGTCATTTCGATCCATATGTAATACCTGTTTAAGAAAACCTTATGTCATTAACGATTTCTCATATATAGTGAAAGAACTTGGTGAGTTTAAGAAGATGAGAACCTTAAGGCCATCCACAGAGAGAAGGCCACTAAGGATACACTCCTTCAGACCAGTCCCAAGAACAATCACATCATACTCTTCATCCATTTTGAAATCAATCTATTATCTCTTCTTTTAGTTCTTCATTGATCTCTAATAGACCTTTTTGTGCTTGAGAGATGAGTGTGTGGGAAGAAATAGAGTAAATATTCGTGCTTGAGAGATGAGTGTGTGGGAAGAAATAGAGTAACGATGTGTGGCTATTTACAGTCTTTAACCTTTCCGATTTTACCGTTTAACCTTATGTCAATGTTATTATAACCGTGTTGTTAGGAGAAAATTATTTGAATATTATGGTTACAAACACTTTCTATATTTAATATCTTTGACTAATTACAATCGTTGACCTTAAACCCACACACTACTAATAAAATGACAAAAATACCCTTACTCGTTCATTTGTTTTTAAGCTTATTAATGTAAATATTATGTAATTACAAAATCCTTTTGGTCCACTTGCAAAGTAACGGAGATATGGTAAGTGACGGTGGCGATAGTAACAGAGCGGAGGCTGAACGGTGTCTAGATACATCGGAGAATCTCTTAGCTTCAAGTGATTTTCATGGAGCAAAGTCATTTGCGATCCGTGCATGCAAGCCGATCCATCCCTAACAGATGTAGCGGACTATATTCTCGCCATCTCCGACACTCTCATCGCCGGAGAAACTACAATCGGTGATTCTAAATCACCGGACTGGTACTCGGTACTCCGACTCAACCGCCAAACTCAGAACCTCGAACATATTGCGACTCAGTACCGAAGACTCGCTCTTCTACTCAATTGTAGTGTTAATCATCTTCCTTTCGCTG
>CM071721.1:4551589-4561616 GCA_036630335.1 Physaria fendleri | reverse complement strand
ACAGTCTCTGAACAAAATCTATGGCTTACATTTTTATTTTTACTGTTCGTTGCTATTTCTAAATATAGATAAAACAAAACACTGTTGCACTTGAATCAACTGTCTCTTCTTCGTTACTCGTTGCTCTGTTTTTTGGTTGAAACAGCGAGTAAATTTAGTCTCTTCAGTAATCTAAAACCAACTTTTTTTCTCCCATTTGGAAAGATAAAAGATTTTGATTTCTATATCATTTCCTTGGATCGGTTTTTTTTCTAAGATCCAAATCAAAGATGGGTCTTTTTGTTTGTAATCGATGATATATAAGTCAATTGATTTTAAAGAAAAATGAGTTCGTTACGGCCTATTTTTGTTTGTAATCGATGATATATAAGTCAATTGATTTTAAAGAAAAATGAGTTCGTTACGGCCTAGCTTCGGATCTGTCCTTAGAGATCGCAACCAACGGCACGGCGATAGTGACGTCGTTCTGAAGAAAGCTCAAGTGAAAACTGTTCCTTCAGCGATCTCCGATGAGAGTTCTCAGAACAGAGTCGATTCTTTGATCGGAAACAAGCGGAAAAATAACAACAGAAGCCGTTTTGAATCGCCGGAGAAACCAAGTACGAGGAAAGGAGAGAAGAGAAACGACAATGTCGGAGGAGCTTCTTCCCTTGTACAGATATGGGAGGCGAGGCTTAATTGCTTTAATGGTCGATCAACAACAGAGAGGAACTCAGAAACGATCGTCCAAGAGATCCACATTTCGGATCCACCCATTGACGGCGAACCTGAATCAGAGAACGAATCGAAGAGTCCTGATCCGACGACGGTGGAGATTGAAGCTAAGACTCTCAGTTCAGTTGCTGATTCCGATGAAAGCAAATGGGGCAGAGTCGGTGAAATGATCCGGAAATTAAGTAACGAACAGAAGCTAACTGTCCGAAATAATGTCGGTGCAGAGAAAAAGAATTTGCCGGTGGTTACTAGTTCGCCAAGAATCCGAGGACGACAAGCGTTTTCCGATTTGCTTGTGCATCTGGAAAGAGAACGCCACCGCGAATTGGAATTGCTTCTTGGACGCAACGCAGTTTCTAGGTTTCCTCAACGCGGTCGCCTCCAGGTACTTTACCAACCAAACATCATATTTATACAAAAACAGCTCAAAACGTTATCTCTCGTTTTCTCTTGTTCCACAGTCAATGTTGCGACTAAGGAGTCTCAAACGCGGTCTAGCGATTCAAGAACGTCATAGTGGTGCACCAAATGCGATTTGAATCGCTTCCAATCTAAATCTAACATTCTTAATATACGGTATGCTTAAGAACCTTTGTTTCTCTGTCTTAGAAACTCATTTTTTCTCATCTTCTGAGTCTTCTTAAAATGGCAACAGAGAAACACTCCGGGAAAACAGATCAAACGCCGTAGCAGAACGAAACAAAAATCAACAATCCACCGCAGAAACAGAGAGCGTAGATACTCCTACAGAGCGGTCAAGCTCTCAAAACAGTAACATAGAGGAAGCAATCTTATGCAGGAAGGAAACTGGATCAAAAATGAGTTACCTTCAGCTGAAAGAAGCCATTGTAGCAGAAGTTTTGAAAAGAAATTCTGATAAAACTAGCCGCTCGACCACCAGCGTAACCCATCAAGAACCGCAGAAACTAGGGAACGATGAAGAGAACAAGGTAGAAGAAAGCGATAAACAAGGAGATCAAGAGACAGTGTTCCTTGAGAAAGAAGAAACGTCGTTCCAAAACAGATGGGAAGAGCCAGAAGAGTATGAGGATGAGCAGTCTTATTACGGAGACATGAGCTACGACTGGTTTACAGAAATATCTCGACCCCGGACTTACTGGGAACATCTGAGGAAATCTCGGTATCTAGAAGTGATGAACACTAAATCTGACAAAGATGATATATGCAGACTTCTTGAAAGGTAGGTATAAACCACATCAAGAAACCCTTCTTTATTAAATTCTACATAAGATCCTAAAAATCAGTTCTATGGTTCATACAGAAGAACAGTTTCGGATTTTCTCCAGAGCGGATTACGAGAGAAGATCGATAAGCTCATAATGTCCAGAGTTCAGACACATCCAGCTCAGAAGATATACAAAAAAGTTCTTGAAGAAGAAGAAGAGAAATGTGACTTTGGAGAAGAAGATGAAGATAGAGATGACTCGAGCCAAATCATCATCTCAGATGTTTGCACCCTCTCCAGCAGGTTCATGGAGTTCTCAGGACATAGCAGTTAATTCCACTGCTATACACAATGTGTGTGAGCGAGAGCCTCTTCTTTTCTTGTTAATATATCACAATCAGTTTTGTTAGAATGGTCATTTACATTTCTTTAAAAACGTTTCAGGAGATGGAGGTTATAAGTGATTTGAAATCACACATTTTACAGCTTCAATTAGAAATGTCTGAGCTACGAGACTCTGTCAAAACGTGTCTAAACGTAAACGCCGGACTTCAAAAGTCAGTTCACCATGACAATCCCCTGAAAAACAAATGTTGCGTTTGTAACGAAACCCAAATTGAAACCCTTCTATACAGGTAAACCAAAACGTTATACAGATCCATTTTTTTATTCAAGAAACTAATTTTGCTTTCATTACAAGAATTTAGATTCGATATTTGTGTTTTTTTTTTTTTTTTTTTTCTCTGGACAGATGCGGGCACATGTGTACATGCATGAGATGTGCAAACGAACTACAGTATAATAGCGGGAAATGTCCGATTTGTAGTGCCAAGATTCTTGACGTTGTTCGCGTTTTCGTCGATTCAAGTTCCTGAATTTAATAAAAACCAAACGGTTTAAAACGTTAACGACGCCTCACTTTACCTATAACACGATTGTCCTTCTAATTTACTCGTTTGTTTTCACGTTCGACTGGCCTCACTTTACCTATAACACGATTGTCCTTCTAATTTACTCGTTTGTTTTCACGTTCGACTGGAGCGCATTTGTGTTTTAGATCTGCGTGTGAGATTCATAACTATAAGTGAGTCACTAACGGAAACCACTTTTGTTGATGTTGAAGTTTTCTTGTTGTATACTTTATGCCTCCTTTCACTTTCTGTCCATCAAGCTTGCCGGACAATGGATTTGTGGAAAGTACGAGGTTTAGTATTTATGGTTTATTTTATGTATATATATATATATATATTTTTTTTTGTCGTAACTTGTAATGTAACCATATTTCTTACTTGGTTTTTATCGTTGGTTCTCCTAGTCCTACAATAACTCCTCCTTTACGTTCCTCTGTCACATCTCTATTTCAACTGTACAAAGAGTTTTCCCGACTTTTGCATTGAAATTGCCAAATAGGTAAATTTCTAGTTTTTGACTTTCTAGGACAGGACCAATGATTTCACATTTACTTTTAGTTGATGTTCAATTTTGCCGGACAACGATACAAAACTCTTAAGCACTTTCTCAGTTCCTGAAAGAATATGCCTTTCTTTCCAGTCTACGTATAAACTATTAGAAATCCGCACTTACTTTTGGCAAATAAGTTTTACCAGACTTAGTCACTTACATTTCTTCTATTCTTTAAATCCCCATCAATAATAGTATTGGTCGTTATTGAAAGATTCGAAGATAGAAAGTTTTCTGTATATTTGATAACAATTACAAAGGATGATTATATACCATACAAAAGGAATCGTACACAATAAGTGTGATATATATCTTTAACATTCTGCAATAGATCCCTAACTAATAGCAATAGAATATACGATAATAAAGGAGTAAGAATATGGTCGCATCATGTTAAATCTTATTGCGACACTATTAGACTAACTTAAAGAATCATTCTACCCGTCCTTTTTCCTTGAGGCAATACCTGTCTCCTTCTAATTCCCCCTTCTATATATCACTTACGACTGACCTCCTTTTCTCTTTTATAGAGCGTTGATCCTGATTCAGGTTTCCATCCCTGAATCATTTCTCCTCCAAGGTTGGTCCCTCTCCTCTTTGTTGGTGATTGTTTCTGCAGGTTCATCTTTTGACTCCTTCTGTTACATCTCAGATCTTCCGTAGTTCCTCCAACACAATTCCTTTCCTTCTTCGTCTTGACTCCTTTGACTCATCCCCTACTATGCACCATGAAGTACTAATCCTATTTTATTCTTCTCCTGAGGTTCATGACTCTTCTTCCTCTGTCGATGAGCATTGATTCTGATTGAAGTTTCCATCCTTGAACCATTTTCCTCCAATGGATCGCCTCTGCACATTCCTTCCCCTGTAGTCTTCTGTGGCTCAGGGTTCCTTCCTGAGAGTTTGGTTTCCTCCTTTTTCCCTTTGTTCTCCTTTTATCTGATGGCTGTTATTCGAGATATGCCTTCCTTGGCTTTTCTTCTTCACTCAAAGTTGGCTCTGGCTTCCCTTACAATTCCCTTCTTCATGTCTTTGTCTCGCGCTCATAATCCCCATCACGCTACCATCCTTTTCTACCTCCTTGGTTGCTCCTTTACCATATTTTCTTTAATCTTCCTTGACTTGGTATCAATCCCCTTTTCTACCTCCTTGGTTGCTCCTTTACCATATTTTCTTTAATCTTCCTTGACTTGGTATCAATCCTTCTTTGTACTGTGATCCTTCCGTCAATAATTCATGCAACCCCGGCATGCTCCCAGTAAGTTATCCTCTCGTTCCTTTTCTTCTTCCTGACTGTTCTAGTTTTCTGACTTCTCCAGTTTCCAGTGTGCTGATTATTTGTCTGGGTCCTCTTCATATGCTTTTCTTAATTCGACCAACCTCTTCCTACGTACCATGTTCCTCATACTACTGCTCTCAACCATTTCTATACATTCTTTCAGACTTAACTTCTCAGCCCTCTCTCTCATACCTAGCTGTTCTTTACTTCTTCCAATCCTCTTTTTCCTCGGGTCACCTTTGCACTTCCAGTATCAGGTCGACTTGTGGGTTCAGGGTTAGGGTTTCTCTAGGGTTCTCCTAATTCTTGCTAGTTCACCTAGCGATCACCTAACTCTACTTGGTTTCCTATCTTTTCTCTTCTTAACCTAATTCTTGCTAGTTCACCTAGCGATCACCTAACTCTACTTGGTTTCCTATCTTTTCTCTTCTTATACTAACACTACTCACTCTCGGCTCTCAACCCCTCATAATCCCACTTAAATAATCAAGAATATAATGCAATGAAGCTCTCTCAGAGCTAATATGCAATCGTTCTATATGCAGTACTATGCCATATTATTCACTATGCCAATAATTCTACCATACAATGCATATCTACTCATGCAATTTCTAAGCATCAATTAGAATGACTATTATCTATATACCAATGCCAATATCATACGTCTACTGCCTTAATCAATCAAACATGCATCAATCATCAATTACCACGCAATTTAAGACTTAACACGCAACTACTTATCACTTATTCATTCAACACACAACACACAAAGCTATTATAGGCCATAACATGCACATATTTGTACTCCTATTCAAGCAACACACATCAAAGATTAAGTTAGCACCCATACTTACCTGAGATAACCCCAAAGAACTGGAGAATCAGAATTATTCATCCTTACCTCACTGACCCGCCAGTTGATTCTTCTTACGTCTCTTCTAAGTCTTTCTCTCCTTGGGAAATCCTTACCTCACTGACCCGCCAGTTGATTCTTCTTACGTCTCTTCTAAGTCTTTCTCTCCTTGGGAAACAGGAAGTGGAGGGGAACATGCATAAGTCTCCCAGCTAGTCTTGAATGCAGATCAGTGGGAGGATAGTCTGATCTCCCTGAAGACATCTACAAAATAAAAGAATGGTTAGTCGAGCTCATTCAGAAGAAGGAAGGGTCCCAGTGGTCTCATAGCCGTGTTGCTCTTTCGACTCATACTCTAAAAACTTAACTTAACCCAAATCCTATACTCTTCAAAACACTTACTCGATAAAAGTTTCTTATGAAAACGTCTAAGTCCTTATGAGCAATCCCATGCTCTGATACCACCTCTTGTAATACCCCCGATCTTGAAAGGGAAGAAACAAAAAAAACTCTCTTTAATTGATTGAATCACAAAAAAAGGTTTCTGAGTATTTATACACAAAACTAATTAACTGAAATTAAACAAAATACTAGCTACATAACGGGGGAATTAAACAGGATGGATTAAATCTATAATCCTTACCTCACTGACCCGCCAGTTGATTCTTCTTACGTCTCTTCTAAGTCTTTCTCTCCTTGGGAACCAGGAAGTGGAGGGGAACATGCATAAGTCTCCCAGCTAGTCTTGAATGCAGATCAGTAGGAGGATAGTCTGATCTCCCTGAAGACATCTACAAAACAAAAGAATGGTTAGTCGAGCTCATTCAGAAGAAGGAAGGGTCCCAGTGGTCTCATAGCCGTGTTGCTCTTTCGACTCATACTCTAAAAACTTAACTTAACCCAAATCCTATACTCTTCAAAACACTTACTCGATAAAAGTTTCTTATGAAAACGTCTAAGTCCTTATGAGCAATCCCATGCTCTGATACCACCTCTTGTAATACCCCCGATCTTGAAAGGGAAGAAACGAAAAAAACTCTCTTTAATTGATTGAATCATAAAAAAAGGTTTCTGAGTATTTATACACAAAACTAACTAACTGAAATTAAACAAAATACTAGCTACATAACGGGGGAATTAAACAGGATGGATTAAATCTATAATAACTGAAATTAAACAAAATACTAGCTACATAACGGGGGAATTAAACAGGATGGATTAAATCTATAAACCAAGAATCTTGCGATTTAAGATAGCTCGATGAAGCACACCCTGCAACTCTCACCTTCATCTTACTCAATCAGCTAAAAACATCAACTCTAACATTCTCCCTCTAGAAGAGGCGAAAATAGATAGAAGACTCAACTTACTTAGGAGATCCCGAAGAGATTGAGGATGTAAAGTTTTTGTAAACACATCGGTCAACTGATGTTTTGATGAAATGTGCATAGCTTTTATGAGGCCAACTTCTACCTTTTGTAGAACTAGATGGCAATCTATCTCTATATACTTTGTCCTTTCGTGATACATTTGATTGTTGGAGATATGGATAGCTGCTGCTAAATCATAATAAAGAGGCAATGGATCGGTCTGAGGAACCCGAAGATCACTTAAAAGATGAACCAGCCACTCTATTTCACTAACTGCAAGCGGCATTGCTCTGTACTCAGACTCTGCTGATGAAGACTTGGAAATTGTTTTTTTGCATCTTTGATTTGCACAAAATGAGTGAATAATCCAAGAACATGCAGTACCCTGTGGTGGAGTGTCTACACAGGATGTTCAGTCTGCATCTGTGAATCTCTGAAGCTGCAAGTTAGACTCTGAGGAATAAAAGAGGCAAAGGCCTATCGTACCTTTCAGATATCTAAACATTTGTTGAGCAGCCTTTAAGTAGGCATAACTTGTGGACAAAGAAAGTGATATTTGGTCTTGTTAATGTGAGATACATAAGCTTCCCTACCAGTGTTTTGTACTCCTCTGATTTATCTACTGAAGCTTTTGTTCCTTGCTGAGACAACTTTACATTAGGCTCCATAGGTGAACTTGCATGTTTGCAGCCAAGAAGACCACAACCTTCAAGAAAATCTAGAGTGTACTTTTTTTGACAAACTGAGATACCTTTCGTTGATCTAACAATTTCTAAACCCAAGAAGTACTTTAGAGTCCCCAGGTTTCTTATCTTGAAATGTTGGCTAAGTTTCTGCTTCAAAGTGTTGACTTCTTCTGGATCATCCCCAGTCACTATGATATCATCTACATATAGTAGAACCGCCAAGAAATCATTTTTTTGTCCGTCAGGTAAACAAAATGTGATTTGCGTGTGAGTTTTTGAAGCCAAGCTCCTTTATACAGGTATTGAATCTGATTACCATTGGCGAGAAGCTTGTTTTAGCCCATAAAAAGACTTCTCCAGCTTGCTGACAGCATCTTTGTTCTGCTTGTTCCATTCAAGAAAGCATTTGAGACATCAGGTTGATTTAACTCCAGCGCAAAATCACACAAATTTGTTTCTTATCCCCAAGATACCAACCCTAACAACAATGATAGAGTTTTTCCCTATTGCTTTATATAATGTAATCTTCAAAATTATTTCGAAGATTCTGGTGTTGAGAATGAAGAATCATATTTCTGGTATTATATATCCAAATTAAGCAGCCTTTGTACTAGGGCTTATGATTACTGATAACTTAATCATGATACATGAAATGTTTCATTCACTTTGATCAAGGAAAAGTCAAGTTAAGTATTATATGGCAATAAAAATAGATATGATGAAAGCATACAATCAACTGGAATGGAATTTCCTGGTGGCAACAATGCAATATATGGGATTTGACCAGCGTTGGACACAGTGGATCATGCAATATATGGCAACGATATCATATTTCTATCTGATTGGGATTCATAAAGAAGGTGGTGGAAAATATTTAGGAATGCCTTAAGAATTTAATCATAGAAAAGCAGAGAATCTACAATATATTCTAGATAAGGTAAACGATAAAACCAAAGGATGGACTTGAAAATTCTTATCTCCTAGTGAAAAAGAAGTGATGCTAAAAGAAGTGGCTACAACTATGCCAATTTATAGTATGAAACTTTTCGTAAATTACCAAAAGGGTTTTATGAATAGCCACATAAAGTGATAACCAACGTAGTATGCATTGGTTAAACTGGAAACGTATTTGTGTCCGAAAGAAAGAAGGTGGCATATGATTTTGAGATTTTGAAGCTTTTAATCAGACATTACTAGCAAAACAAGCTTGTATTATTTTCCAAAATCCAGATAGTTTTGTTACACAAGTCCTTAAAGAAGATATTTTCAATCGACTAACATTCTAACTGCTCAACAGGGGAAACAACCTTCGTATATATGGCGTTTAGTACTTGTGGGGCGTGATCTCTTAGTCAAAAGGTTACAATTTGTAGTTGGAAATGGTAGTATGATCCATTCATGGATTGATCCATGGTTACCATCGGACCCACCAAGACCACCACTAAAAACAAATCTAGCCCCGAAGGATATGTTATTACGTGATCTCTTTGTCCATGGAAAAAATGAATGGATAAAAATAAGATTGAAATGTTTGTGCAAGAGGAAGATGTAGAAAACGTTCCAAACATAAAATTATTTCCAACAACAGTTGAAGACATGTTAGGTTGGCATTATTCAAGAAATGGCATGTATACGGTAAAGTCAAGTTATTGGCTAGTGACATATCAACCTACATATCGGCCGCCCATGCCAATCCCGGGTGATATCAATATAACAAGATATATCTGGCAGCTTAATATTGCCTCCAAAGTAAAACATTTTCTATGCAAAATAGCTTCGGAGATCCTTCCATCAGGAGAAACGTTAAGGCGAAGACATGTTATACATCATTTGACATGCTAACACAGTGCACAAAGACAAAACCATTGGGACAAAATCATAGGCAACATAAACGATGGACCAAACCATCAAAATGGTATGTTAAATGAAACTATGACAGGACTTAGAGAAGTGAAAGGAGATACGGTGGGGGCTAGATAAAGGAACTATGACAGTGATTTTTGTATCACTGGTTTGGAAATGACTACACAACCGCAGTGCTTTCAAAGTAGAATTCTATGTGGTTTGGAAATGACTACACAACCGCAGTGCTTTCAAAGTAGAATTCTATGCCTTACTCTCTGCATTAAAAGTTTTTTGGAGACACAGATATACAAAAGTTATCATGGAGGGCGATAATAAAAACTTTGACCTAATTCTTAAAAGGCAACAAAGTCATTTTGTAGTGTATATTGGTTAAGAGATGTTCACCATTGAAAGTCAAAGTTTGAAGAAATTCTATTCACATGCAAATAGATGTGCTGATAAGCTAGCAAAAGCTAGTGTTTTATAAAATAGGATATATCTAAGTTATGTAACTCCTCCAAATTATCTTTGCTGAGCAAGCCGATAATCTAAAATTAAACGGGTTTTAACACCCGTGATCTGGTTTAGTAAGTACCAGACAGTTATCTGGTTTAGTGGAGTGAATTGGTCGGT